>JAAALK010000287.1:10800189-10963747 GCA_019279435.1 Zizania palustris
CTACACGCGCACAAAACGGACTACGCTAAGGGCTTCGACACAAGAAGCACTACGGGATAAGACCAGGGCTTCGCTAGTAAGTAGCGAGGTCTTGCCTCGTGTTACACAGAGCGACAGCACACTGAAAAACACACTTCGCGAGGAAAAACACCCTTCGCCAAGACAGGCTCCGGTGGAACTAAAAACTAGCGAGGTATGCAATGCGAGCTCAAGCAAAAGCACAAAGAAGCAGGGCTTCGCCGCTTGAACAAGGAACACAAAATATATTGAACTCTGGATGAAAACCAGCGAGGTCTGTGTGTACAGGAGCTCAACAGTAAATGCTCAAAGTGTTAAATGTTACCCTACCGAGCCCCCATATTTATAGCCCACGGCTTCATCCTAAGGAAGTGACTATTTTACCCCTAGGGTTTACATTCATTTTGTCTCTTCAGAACTAAGGGGTACAAAAGGTAGTCCACCTTTATTCTGGAGGCTTCTCTGCCAGCTGCAGAGGGGACAGTGTCAGCCTTTTTCAAAACAGACAGTGTCAGCCTTTACAGTGTTGACTTCTGGAACCTCCCTTCGCACCGGAGGGTGCGGTAGCTTCGGCGAGAAGCCTGCAGCCTGTTGGCCTTCGCTCCGCCGAAGAAGTCCTTCGATACAGTGACGGTTTTGAGCCGAAGCCGTCAAAGCCCTTGGGCCTTCGCACCACCACCTCCGGAGTGGATCACCACGGCTTCGCAGCTACTCCTAGCTCGAACACCGTCCGTCCGTGTACCGAAGCCATGCATGGCCGAAGCACCACAAGTCAACCTCACTCCGAACCCCCACCTTCGGAGTACCACCCTTCGAAGTCCCTCCTTCGTCCAAGGCCTCCGCATGAAGCATTCCATGAGCACTTCGTCGCAGTGTCTCACTCCGAGCACACTCCACGACGAGCCTCACCCGGACCATGCCTTCGATGCGCCTCGACTTTTGAGACCTTCGTCGGGCACCTTCGAGTGTCTCCCTCCGGAGCACACTTCGAACACCTTGCCTCCGCAGAGGACTTGATCCAACCAACTCCGAAGTCACTCCATTCGGAGTTCCTTCGAAGTGCCTCGCCTCCGAGGACTTTGTCTCGGAGTACCTTCAGCCGGAGCCACGCTCCGCACTCTCTGCCTTCACCTGGCACGTCTCGACCCGAGGACCGACCCGGACCACCTTCGCAGCCACCGTGACGGAGCTCCCCGCTCCCCTGGCATCAAGCCTCCCGCTTGACCCAGGTTCACCTGGCTCGAACCTTGTCCGTCACCTCCGAAGTCCCTGCGCACCACCGACAAACAGACAAGTGTATCCAGTACTCCGGAGACCTCTCCGGGTTAGCGACCTTCGGTACACACTCCGGTGTACCGCCCAAAGTACCGAAGCCATCGGTACGAACCCTGTCATCGTGTACTGCCGGACCCCTCCGACAGGTACACTCCGCTGCAACAGCTGCAGCAAGCAAACACCTCCGAACACCCTTCGGAGAAACCACCTCCGAAGGTACCCTTCGAACAGAGGGTAAAAGTCTGTCAATCACTCATCACAGCACCGAAACCACCCTTGGTTTCTCAATCTCCCCCTTGATGAGTGCATTGACAACCAAATCCATTTTCAAGAAAATTTAAAAAACTTTCAGCACACAAGTGACCATAAAAACTCAAAAAGAGACAAAGCATGTCACTTGATAAAAGAATTTTTCTCCCCCTTGTAAAAGAGTAAAAAGCCCCTTTGGCAAATCTCCCCTTTGATAAAAACTCCCCCTGAGTTGAGCGAATTTTTCTCCCCCTTTATGTCAAAAGTCTCTCCCCTCTCCCCTTTTAGAAATTATGCCTTCTTGCGGCAGAGAACATAGCAAATCTCTCCCCCTTTGGCAATGCAAGCATCAAGGAGCAGTCAAAAGATGCAAAGCGTCGAAATGAGCAGAATTGCAAAGACATATAATGCAAAAATATGCCAATATTAACACCAATGATCATGTGCTCAGCTCAATTTAACAATCTGTGAAACAAGATGATGGCATGTGATTTTGTCATTTTTGAAGTAAAAGCATCACTACATAATCACAACAGCTAGACATGAGAAGGCAAGGACTGCGCAAAGCTAACAAATTCTACCCTAGACAGACAAGTCTTGTTCAAAAAGAGCTGTAAAAGCAAACTTGATGATTAATTAATTTTGTTGTTCTTTTCTTAATGCCAGGGTTTATTTGTTTGTCCACCTTATACTTTCCAATCAGGCCAAGCCTAGGCATGAAAGCCATCTGAAGCTTAAGGCGGTGATTTTGGCATACACTACACTATCCCAGTTCAGACCAAAGTGCAATGGTAAGCAGTCTAGAATAGAGTAGTGCGACAAACAAACCCTCCTGGATCTTTTCATTTAAACCAGACAAATCATGGATTGTTGATTTTGATTCAGATAAATTAAATATCTTGATGAATATCCATGAATAAAGAACACATTTTTCAAGTTGCAAATTTTTAGCATCCAAGGAACAGTGTCTTGCTGTCAAGTAGATAAAAGATAGCTAAAAGGAGTCCTGCCTAAACAAGCTAGATACAAGATGATGCAGTGAGCAAGTTTTGATTTTGAAAATAAACATCATGCACACAAATGATCCAGACAAATTAAATAGAGCTGAGCTGTCATGATTTCTTGAATTAAACAACAGGCATATAATAGCAAAAGATGTAAATGCAATTCCACACATAATCAGCATATGCAAGGCAATTTAAAATCAGCTCCCCCTCACAAAATGCCGTAGGGATGACAAATACCAAGTTCCCCACGCAAGTAAGCAAATCGAGATGCATCGAGGGGTTTTGTAAAAATGTCGGCAAGCTGGTGTTGAGTATCAACATATTGAAGTTCAATATCACCCTTCTCATTGTGATCTTTGAGAAAATGATACCGTACATCAATGTGTTTGGTTCTGGAGTGCTGAACCGGGTTGTTTGCAATACAAATAGCACTAGTGTTATCACAGAAAAGTGGAACACTCTTATAATCTAACCCGAAATCCCGCAAAGTGGAAACCATCCACAAAAATCTGAGAGCAACAGCTAGCTGCAGCAACATATTCGGCCTCAGCCGTCGATTGTGCAACACTAGACTGTTTGCGGGAAGACCAGCAAACCAGAGAAGTACCCAGAAAATGACAAGTACCAGAGGTACTCTTCCTATCAATTCTACACCCAGCAAAATCCGCATCTGAATAACCTCTAAGACATAAAGATGAAGACGATGAATACCATATGCCAAATTCAAGGGTGTGTTTGAGATACCTGAGTATGTGCTTAACCGCTTGGCGGTGCGAAGCTCGTGGTGAAGCCTGAAAACGAGCGCACAGACATACTGCGAAGTGTATGTCCGGCCTCGTAGCAGTTAAGTAGAGGAGGGAGCCAATCATACTTTGGAACTCCTTCTGATCTACGGCTTCTCCATCTTCGTCAGGGTCCAATGTTACAGAAGTAGCCATTGGAGTGGCGAGGGGCTTCGCATCGGACATGTCGAACTTCTTGAGCAGGTCCTTGGTGTACTTTGTCTGGTGGACAAAAGTACCTTGTTTGCTTTGCTTGATTTGCAAACCAAGGAAAAAGGTGAGTTCACCCATCATTGACATTTCAAATTCCCTGCTCATGGTATCTGCAAACTCGACAACTAAAGCATGAGAGGAGCCACCAAAGATGATATCATCCACATAAATCTGAACTAGGAGGAAATCTTTGCCATGCTTGAGAGTAAACAAAGTTTTATCAACAGAGCCCATCAAATACCCTCGCTCAAGCAGAAAAGACTTAAGTCTATCATACCATGCCCGAGGGGCCTGCTTGAGTCCATAAAGAGCCTTATGAAGTTAAGGACTTTATGTGGGTACTTGGGGTTTTCAAAACCAAGGGGTTGTTTTACATAAACATCTTCACCTATGAAGCCATTAAGAAAAGCACTTTTGACATCCATTTGATAGAGTTTGAATCCCCGGGATGTCGCAAAGGCAAGCAAAATCCTAATGGCCTCAAGGCGAGCAACAGGTGCAAAAGTTTCAGTAAAATCAATCCCTTCTAGTTGAGAAAAGCCCTGAGCTACAAGTCTAGCCTTATTTCTAACAATTGTTCCATCCTCCCCTTGTTTATTTTTGAAAATCCATTTTGTTCCAATGAAATGAACATTTGGTGGAGGATCAACTAAAGTCCAGACTTGGTTTCTCTCAAAATTTTCAAGTTCCTCATGCATGGCATTGATCCAACTAGAATCAGAAAGTGCATGACTAACATCTAAGGGCTCGAAAGAAGCAACAAAAGTAGCATTAGTGAAATGGGCATGAGAACGAGTTACCCTTTGATCAAGCTCACCAATGATCTGCTCGGGAGGGTGCATCCTTTGGACATGATGTGGAGCCTCGCGGCGGGATGCAGTCTCCCCCTCAACTTGTGCGTTGGTGTGGTCCAAGATGACCGATGTTGAGGTAGTCGCTTCGGGACCTCGTGCCGAAGTAGTAGTAGCGGGGTCAGCTTCGGGGGTCGATGTCGAGGGTAGTAGGGGATCATCCTCGAATTCTCCGGGATCTTCGTCTTCGAATAAGGTCTGTTCCATGTCGTGTTCATTTGCCTGTTCAAGAGCAGAACTAACAGAGGGGGTTGATTCATCAAAAGTCACATCACATGACTCGATGACAGTGTTAGTTTCTAAGTTATAAACACGATAGGAATGACCATGAGTAGTATAACCCAAAAAGATCCTGTCAGAAGATCGCGACTCAAATTTATCCAAGTTACCACGTTTTAGGATAAAGCAGCGACAGCCAAAAACTCGAAGATGAGTAACCTTGGGCTGTCTCCCAAAACGCAGCTCATAAGATGTCAAATTTAAAATTGAGCAAAAGAAAATACGGTTTGAGATGTAGCAAGCAGTGTTCATGGCCTCAGCCCAGAATTTTCTAGGAGTCCTATGCTCATCAAGCATCGTCCTAGCCATCTCAACCAAAGTCCGGTTCTTCCTCTCAACAACACCGTTCTGTTGAGGAACCCGCGGAGCAGAGAATTGATGTTCTATGCCATGCTCCATGCAAAAGTCAACAAAGAGACTATTTTTGAACTCGGTGCCATTATCGATTCGAATGAATTTTAATGCACCAGGGAGTTCAGTGAAAAGTCTCAAAGCCAAGCTCCGAAAGTGTGAAAACACTTCATCCTTGCTGGCAAGAAAGAAGACCCAAGAGTAGCGAGAGAAATCGTCGACAATAACAAGTACATACCACTTGCCGCCTAAAGAACTAACCCGAGAAGGACCTACAGTGTCCATATGGAGAAGTTCTCCGGGCTGTTCAGTCATCACTGTGGTGACTGGCGAATGCGAAGCGGCAATCATTTTTCCATGTCGACATGGAGCGCAAACCAAATTCTTCTCAAACTTGAGCTTGGGCAATCCTCGGATCAGACCTAGGGCGCTCAGACGAGCAAGCAACTCAAAGCTCATGTGCCCTAGTCTCCTATGCCACTTCCAAAGCTCAGAGGTCGAATGTGCAACAAGGCAATGAGAAGAACCAGACGACTCTGAAAAATCAGCTCCAAAAACTCTCCCAACCCTAAAGATCTTACACACCACAACGCCATCAGAATTGAGCACTTGCGAAGTATCGCGATGAAATCGCACTTCGAAGCCCTCATCAAGCAACTGAGATACAGACAACAAATTGTATCCCAGGTTCTCAACCAAAGCAACATCTTTCAGAGTGAAGTTCGAGTTAATCCTTACCACACCTTTACCTTTCACTCTACTCCTTCGATTGTTTCCGAAGGTGATATGTTCCCTTTGCTTGGTTGTGGTGAGGCTGGAGAACCATGCTGCATCTCCGGTCATGTGGCGCGAACAACCGGAGTCCATGATCCACGTGCCCTCCAGGCCTCGACCTGTCGCCTACACATGATGAGAACGTCTCGATCGCTCAGTGCTGGGGTGAGTAAAATAAGGACGAGGCATCCAGCACTTAGTGACACGAGCAGTAGGGACAGTAAAAGTAGACGGTCTACGCACATAAAAATCAGAATGATGCAAAGTGCGAGGTCTACCTACATGCAAAGAACGAAAAGCATGTCGAGGTCTCCTACTCTGACGAGGTACAAAGCTACTCGCCCGAGGTCTACCACCATAAGGAACATGGTGAACACCTCGAGGAGCAAAACCTCTCCGAGAAGCACGAGGAGCCCCGAAAACAGGATGAGAGTAAAACTCAGACTCATGCATACCTAAAGATGGGTAATGCATGTCCTGATAGCTCATCGCCTGTGCACGTCGCTCATCCTTGATGCGACGGAAACAGAAACCAATCAAATGACCCGCCCGCTGACAATAAGAACAGTGAAACACTCTAATGGGGGCACTCTCATGGGTCACAGGAGCAACTCTCACAGGCTCCTTGGGTTTCTTTTGAGTGGTTTTCTTGGGAGGATTTTTCTTGGTAGGATGAGTGGCTTTATTTGGTGGATGGGTAGGCTTTTTGGCTGATGGGGTGTCCAACAGAGCTCTCTCTTTCTCTAGGGTGGTAGGAGAGGTAAAAACAGTTTTGGTCTTACTGTCTGAAGCTATCCTCTCAAAACCCAAACCTAGAGCTACCCCGGCTCTGTCAGCACACAACTTGGTCTTGGCCAAGAGCAAATCCATCCTACCCTTTCCCTCAGTGCATTTATTCACCACAGAAAGAAGGTATTCATTTTCGGACATGAGGTTTTCAGCTCGCTCTCTAACAGTGCCTAGCTGGTCCTTAAGGGTGATGCAAGTGTCACAAACAGGTTGCACATCCTTAGAACTACCGGCTCTCTCCAATCTAGCCTCTAAATCATGAACATGCTTATCACGTAAATTAATGCTATCGCGCAATAAAGAGCAGTTCATGCAATCAATAACATCATGAGGTCTAGAATCCACCTCCAAAAGCTGCTTCTGTGCAGTCTCAAGCTCAAAAAGAGTTTGAGCATGAACAGAACGCAACTGAGCAAGCTCACTCATGACAACAGAACATGATTCACATTCAGCATCATCAAATTTAGACTTAAGCATGGCATATTCAGTAGAAACATTTTCTAGCCTAAGTCTAAGGTCTTTTCTTTCTCTAGCGGCTTGCACAAGTAATCTATCCTGACCAAGCACTACTTCATTCAGCTCATCTAATTTAATTAGAAGCTGGTCAGATGATAGGTTTACCTCAGATGAGACAAGCTCATCGCCGCTGTGATTGCTGTCGGCCATGAAGCAAAGGCCGGTGAAGTCACGTCCCTTCTTGTCCTTCTTGTCCTCCTTCCTTGGGGACTCCTCCTCTTCAGAGCTCGACTCCTCAGTTGAGGATGTGTCGATGTCACTGAGAGCAGCAACAAAAGCTCTGGAAGCGGCCTTGGCTACTTTCTTAGCCATCTTGCCGCGCTTGCCCTTCACAAAGGGCTTTCTCTCCTTTTTGTGGAATTTGGGGCGGTCACTCTCATCTCTCTTCTTGACCTTGGGGCAATTGGCCTTAATGTGAGAGGTGTCGCCACATTCATAGCAGCCACTAAAACCACTTCTCCTCTGATCCCGTCTCTCATGATGAAAGCGGGTGAACCTCCGGGCAATGAGAGCAAGCTCATCATCAGCTAGAGTGTCCACCTGCTCCTTTGTGACGGAGACCAGGGAGGACAAAGCAAAACCATCTGCAAGAACACAAGTGCTTGATGAGCTTGGTTCTGCAGTGGTGCCACGGCTAGTGCTAGAAACCAATGCCAATGGCTGTGGCAAAGAGCTTCTGTGCACAGCAAGAGATGCCTTGGCAATCTCTGTGGACTTCAGCTTGCTAAAGAGTTCATCACAGGTTAGAGTGTCATAGCCTGTGGACTCCTCAATGCTGGATATCTTCACTTCCCATATGCTACGGTCAAGAGCATAGAGAAGCTTGATAGCCCTATCGTGATCACTGTAAGCAAGCGTCCCGTTGGACCGCAAGTTACTCACTATCGCGTCAAAGCGAGAAAACATGGCATCTATAGATTCACCAGGTGCCTGCACAAACAGATGATACTGTTGATTGTAGGTGCTTTGGCGCTTGGCCTTAATCTGAGCAGAGCCCTCATGAAAGACAGTGAGTGTTGTCCAAATTTCCCTAGCAGTCCTAAGGTGCTGCACCCTATCAAACTCACTCCGACTCAGACCAATGAACAGTATGTTCCTTGCCTTCGAGTTGGCAATATACTGATCTTTTTCAGTTTGAGTGGTGCGGGTATCAGGGATGGAGTATTGTGAGTCCACAATCTCCCAAATTGCATTTCCTTGGCTTAACAAGTAAGCCTCCATGCGCACCTTCCAGTATGCAAAATCTGTCCCATCGAACAGAGGAATTTTACTGCCTCTATCCATGTCGCCTAAGGATCACAAAACCGGTTAAGGTCAACTGGTGATCTTAACCCGCTCTGATACCAATTGTTGGACCGGAAACGGCGACCAGAGGGGGGGTGAATGGGAGCTTTTAAAATTTCGGGCTAAAAATTTAGCCTTCGGTTCTGTTCTGTCTTCTGCGGAACAGGCTTCGAACACTACCTTCGAAGGTCTGGTTCGGAGGTACTTCGATAGCTCCGAACACAGGCTTCGCAGGAGCAAAAGTTCGAAGCCAAGAAGACTTCGCTCCACGAACAACCCTCGAAAATCTACTCTGCTAAGTCAGTGCAGGCTCCGCACACGAGGTGCTTCGAGCAGGCTTCGCACTTCACCCTTCGCAAGAGTGGACAACCCTCTGAGGACTTCGACCAAGTACTTGGCGACAGCAACTGGTGCTGGGCTTCGTACGCGAAGGTCTACACGCGCACAAAACGGACTACGCTAAGGACTTCGACACAAGAAGCACTACGGGATAAGACCAGGGCTTCGCTAGTAAGCAGCGAGGTCTTGCCTCGTGTTACACAGCGACAGCACACTGAAAAACACACTTCGCGAGAAAAACACCCTTCGCCAAGACAGGCTCCGGTGAACTAAAAACTAGCGAGGTATGCAATGCGAGCTCAAGCAAAAGCACAAAGAAGCAGGGCTTCGCCGCTTGAACAAGGAACACAAAATATATTGAACTCTGGATGAAAACCAGCGAGGTCTGTGTGTACAGGAGCTCAACAGTAAATGCTCAAAGAGTTAAATGTTACCTACAGAGCCCCCATATTTATAGCCCACGACTTCATCCTAAGGAAGTGACTATTTTACCCCTAGGGTTTACATTCATTTTGTCTCTTCATAACTAAGGGGTACAAAAGGTAGTCCACCTTTATTCTGGAGGCTTCTCTGCCAGCTGCAGAGGGGACAGTGTCAGCCTTTTTCAGAACAGACAGTGTCAGCCTTTACAGTGTTGACTTCTGGAACCTCCCTTCGCACCGGAGGGTGCGGTAGCTTCGGCGAGAAGCCTGCAGCCTGTTGGCCTTCGCTCCGCCGAAGAAGTCCTTCGATACAGTGACGGTTTTGAGCCGAAGCCGTCAAAGCCCTTGGGCCTTCGCACCACCACCTCCGGAGTGGATCACCACGGCTTCGCAGCTACTCCTAGCTCGAACACCGTCCGTCCGTGTACCGAAGCCATGCATGGCCGAAGCACCACAAGTCAACCTCACTCCGAACCCCCACCTTCGGAGTACCACCCTTCGAAGTCCCTCCTTCGTCCAAGGCCTCCGCATGAAGCATTCCATGAGCACTTCGTCGCAGTGTCTCACTCCGAGCACACTCCACGACGAGCCTCACCCGGACCATGCCTTCGATGCGCCTCGACTTCTGAGACCTTCGTCGGGCACCTTCGAGTGTCTCCCTCCGGAGCACACTTCGAACACCTTGCCTCCGCAGAGGACTTGATCCAACCAACTCCGAAGTCACTCCATTCGGAGTTCCTTCGAAGTGCCTCGCCTCCGAGGACTTTGTCTCGGAGTACCTTCAGCCGGAGCCACGCTCCGCACTCTCTGCCTTCACCTGGCACGTCTCGACCCGAGGACCGACCCGGACCACCTTCGCAGCCACCGTGACGGAGCTCCCCGCTCCCCTGGCATCAAGCCTCCCGCTTGACCCAGGTTCACCTGGCTCGAACCTTGTCCGTCACCTCCGAAGTCCCTGCGCACCACCGACAAACAGACAAGTGTATCCAGTACTCCGGAGACCTCTCCGGGTTAGCGACCTTCGGTACACACTCCGGTGTACCGCCCAAAGTACCGAAGCCATCGGTACGAACCCTATCATCGTGTACTGCTGGACCCCTCCGACAGGTACACTCCGCTGCAACAGCTGCAGCAAGCAAACACCTCCGAACACCCTTCGGAGAAACCACCTCCGAAGGTACCCTTCGAACAGAGGGTAAAAGTCTGTCAATCACTCATCACAGCACCGAAACCACCCTTGGTTTCTCAGTATCATAAGATGTGCTCTCAATGATAGAGGATACCTTGATCTCCCAGATCTTTGGGTCCAAGGTATGGAGAACCTTGAGCGCCTGCTCGTGATCTGAGACTAACTGAGCACCCTCAGCCTTGTTGTCCCGAAGCTTGTTTATGATCGATTGAAAACGACCAAACAACGCTTCAACAGATTCACCCGGCTTTTGTGTGAAATTTTCATATTCACGCCGGTAGGTCTGATAGAGCCGAGCCTTGACCTGGGCTGTTCCCTCATGGTGTGCCTTGAGGGTAGCCCAGATCTCTCTTGCAGTGGAGAGATGGCTCACACGCTCAAACTCAGTGGGACCTAAACCAAAAAAAAATGTTCACAGCCTTACTATTGTTCAGATGCTGGGCAATGATACCAGGAGTGCCATGCTCAGCAACTGGCAATATAACGAACGTAGCGTGAACGCAAATGTCCCAAATGTCCGAGCCTTGGCTCATAAGATAGGCTCGCATGCGAGTCTTCCAATAGTTATAGCCGTAAGCTTCCAAGGACGGGACCTTGCTAGGAGACGTCATGATCACTACTGGGGTTTAGAACCGGTTAAGGTATGGAAAAACCCTAACCAGGCTCTCATACCACTTGTAGGACCGAAAGTAGCGACCAGAGGGGGGGGTGAATGGGCGCCTAAAAAATTCTTTCGAATTTATGGCCTTCTCCCAACACCCAACACACCTCAAAAGACTGTGCAGCAAAACTTGAACAAATCGCTTAATCCAAACAGTATCTAGCCTAGAAACGATCGGTGTCCTAAACAGAGAAACACCAATACAATGCTAATAGGCAGATAAACGAAATATTCAAAACATGGCAGATCAAACTTCTTAGTAAAGTAATCTAAGTGCACATAGAATGAGATGAGAAGTTACTGTTCAAAATTTGTCTCCTATTCGATACATGATGAAGCTTGCTTCGCAGTGTCGAAGCCTGCCTCGAAGTGTCGAAGCCTGCCTCACAGTGTCGAAGCCTGCTTCGGAGAGGAATGTCGAAGTCTAGCGAAGTCTATCGTTGAAGTGCTGGAGGTTTGATGAGTCTAGACTAGTTCGAGTGTGGCATAATGTGAAGCATGCTTCGGTGCGAAGTATGAAAGTATCGAAGCCTGCTTCGAACAGAGTACTTCGAAGTCTATACTCCGATCGGACAGCTTCGAACAAAGTTTGCAGAAAAGCAACCTTCGAAGGAGAAGCGAAGCCGAACACACAGCAGCAAGACCAAATCGAAGCCTACACTCTACCTTCGAAGCTAGCTTGATCGAGGTATGACTACTAAAGTGGTAACCTTCAAACCACAGACCAACTTCGAATTGAAGTGTGCTGAAGCTCTCACAAGAGATCGAAGCCTTATGACATACTTCGAAAAAAACAAGCTTCGAACTCACAAACTGAGATTAACGAAGATGACAACAGTAGAACAATTTCTCAGAAAAAACACACCCCGAGCGAAGTCTACCGGAGAGACATGCTTCAAAGTTAACTCCGAAGCCTGTCAAAGTATGCTCCGCAAAAGTGCCGAAGTATGTCAAAGAATAAACACTAAACACATAGCATACTTCGAAGCTAGATTCACAGTTCGAGTTCGGAGTCGAAGGTTCTAGCAAAGCCTTCGAAGAAGTCAGGTCGAAGCCTGATTCACAGAGCTGAATGACTTCGAACAAACAAGGGGGCTTCGCCAGAAACAGCCAGAGAAAGACTAGGCCATGTCTACTCGATCAAAAAGTTACACAGGAAAAAGCAAAACTAGAGTAATAGCGTGCTGTTGCTACAGACAGTAGATACTACTTGCTGCAAGCAAGAACTAGTACTACTCACGTGAAGAACAGAAGCATCCAGAGAAGACCATTCGCACCAGAGATGAAAAACTTGCAGACATGCAAAACGATGCAGTATAAAATATACACAATCGCAGCACACAAGTATCACAGCACGTAGAAAACCAGAAACAGACTGAATCAGAACTCACGATGAACAGAGGAATGTTCCTGGCGGTGCACAGGAGAATGAACAGGGAACCAGAAGAATAAAAAATAACCCACTCCTTGATTAAAAAGTGATTTCTTGAAAGGGTGACCTAACCCTAGGGATTGGGGCCCTATTTATAGGTTGCCCAATAGCTAGGAATATTCCACTAGCCCCTTAGGGTTTTTTACAAACGCTGAAATAAAAGGAAAAGACTAAACTGCCCTTAAGAAATTTTTACAAACTCAACCGACTGACTGTGGGCCTAGGGACAAAATAGTAAACTCCTATTTACAGATGACTTATCCGGAAGTTAAGCTTTCGTAGCGACTACGACTTCTCTTCTGGACAGTCCAATACAAGATCAGCGGTCGTCAATTTTGCGCCTAAACTGACAAAGCCTCCACCGATTTTGCACCAGGTACCCGGATTGGGCCGACCCGACTCCGCAGCTCTCTCAGCCCAGCAATCGCTCACCGCCCGTGTACCTGAGTCAATCCTAGTCAACAGCCCAGTGGGTCTTCTGCTGCTCTTAGCCCATGTACTCGGATTGGGCCAGCCAGACTTCGCGGCCCCTCTGCCCGAGAGTCGCTTGCTGCCCGTGTACCTGAGTCACATGCGGCCCAGACGCAGTAGGTCTTCCCCTCTTCTTCTGTCCTCTTTGACTATCGTTGACAATGACTCATCACATTTGGAGCCATGAGGCCCACGCTATTCAGCATGGCTTCTCAATAACCAAAAAGATCCCATTTGAAGATCGCGACTCAAATTTGTCCAAATTTCCACGTTTTAGGATAAAGCACCTACAACCAAATACTCAAAGATGAGTAACCTTGGGATTTCTCCCAAAAATTAGTTCATAAGAGGTCAAATTCAAAATTGAGCACAAAAAGATACGGTTAGAGATGTAACATGCAATGTTTATGGCCTCAGCTCCAAATCTTCTAGGAGTCATGTGCTCATTGAGCATCGTCCTACCCATCTCAACCAAAGTGTGATTCTTTCTCTCAACAAATCCATTCTATTGAGGAACCCGTGGAGTAGAAAATTGATGTTCAATGCCATGCTCAAGACAAAAGTCAACAAAGAAACTATTCTTGAACTCGGTGCCATTATCACTTCTGATTGCTTTCAATGCACCAGGGAGTTCAGTGATTAGTCTCAAAGCTAAGCTCCAAAAGTGTGAAAACACCTCATCCTTGCTTGCAAGAAAGAAGACCCAAGAATAACGAAAATAGTCATCCACTGCGACAAGGACATACCATTTGCCACCAAAGGAAATAACCCGAGAAGGACCTACAGTGTCCATATGGAGAAGTTATCTGGGTTGTTGTGTCATCACCACATTGATTGGTGAATGAGAGGCGGCAACCATCTTTCCACGTCAACAAGGAGCACAAACAATATTCTTCTCAAACATGAGCTTGGGCAATCCTCGGATCAGACCTAGGGCACTCAATCGAGCAAGCAAGTCAAAGATCATATGCCCTAGTCTCCTATGCCATATCCAGAGCTCAGAAGATGGTCCAGCAATAAGACAATGAGAAGAACCAAAGGACTTAGAAAAATCAGCTCCTAAGACTCTCCCTATTCTTGAAATCTTACAAACCAAAGCTCCAGAAGAATCGAGAACTTGTGAAGTATCGCGTCTAAAATGCACTTCGAAGCCCTCATCAAGCAACTGAGATACAGAGAGAAAATTGTATCCCAAATCCTCAACCAAAGCGACATCTTTGAGAATGAATTTTTCATAAATTCTAATCATACATGTGCCTATCACTCTGCTCCTTCGATTGTTGCCGAAGGTGATGTGCTCATGTCGCTGGATCGAGGTGAGGCTGGAGAACCATGATGTCTTCCCGGTCATGTGGCGTGAACAACCAGAATCCATGATCCACTTGTTCTCCAGGCCTCTGTCTGTCACCTACACAAAATGAGAAAATCTCGAGTGCTCAGTGTTGGGGTGAGTGAAAAATTGTCGTGGTATCCAACACTGAGAAACACGAGCCGTAGGCAAAGCAGTAGTAGATTGTCTACGCACAGGATATGAATCATGATAAAAAGTGTGAGGTCTACCTAAATGGCGAGTGCTATAAAAATGACAAGGTCACCCTACCCGTCGAGGACCAAAACCACTAACACGTGGTCTAGCACCATATGAGTCATGGTGTATCCCACGATGGGCAAATCCTCTCATGTGAGAACGAGGAGCCTCAAGAAAGTGAAAACGAGAATTGGAAACAGGCTCAGGTATGCCAACAGGTGGCTGATGCATGTCCCATGTCCCCATCTTCCAAGAACTTCGCTCATCCTTTATGTGACGAAAACAGAAACCAACCAAGTATCCCACCCTCTGGCAATATGAGCAATGAAAAATCTTTTTGGGATAGGTGCATGGGTCTTGGGAGCAATCCTCACAAGCTCTCTTGGTTTCTGCTGAGGGGATTTCTTTGGTGGAGGTGGTTTTTTCTTGGTAGGATGAATGGGTTTCTTGGCTTTCTGTGGAGTGTCTAATTGGGCTCTCTCTTCCTCTAGGGTAGTGGGTGAAGTAAATATTGTGTTGCTCTCAATGTTTGGAGAGGTTCTCTCAAAACCCAACCCTAAAGCTATCACTGCCCTTGTCAGCACACATTTTGGTCTTGGCCAAGAGCAAATCCATTCTACCCTTTTCCTCAGTGCATTTGTTTACCACAGAAATAAGGTATTCATTTTCAGTCATGAGATTTTCAACTTGCCCTCTAGCAAAACTGAGTTGGTCTTTTAGGGTGATGTAGGTGGAACAAGCAGGCTGCACATCCTTAGAACTCTCAGCACTCTCCAAACTAGCCTCTAACTCCTTAACATGCTTGTCTCTCAAATTAATTCTATCAATCAACAAGGGATAGTTTGAACAAGCATCAGAAGAAATAGGTCTAGACTCCACCACAATGAGTTGTTTCTGTGCACTCTCAAGCTTATCGATAGTTTGAGCATGCACAGTACATAGCTCGGTAAGCTCACTCATGACCACCGAACAAGACTCACATTCAGCATCATCATACTTAGACCTAAGCATGTCAAGTTTAGTTGATACAAATTCAAGCCTAAGTCTAAGTTCTTTCCTTTCTTTAGCAGTTGTTTAAGTAATCTATCCTAACCAATTAAAGCATCATTCAATTCATCATTTTTGACTAAAAGCTGGTCGCGGGATAGATATACCTAACATGAGTCTAGCTCATCGCCGATGTGGATGCTGTCGGCCATGAAGCAAAGGCCGGTGAAATTTTTCATCTTCTTCTTCTTCTCCTTCTTTGGAGGCTCCTCATTAGAGCTAGGCTCCTCACTCGACGATGAGTCGATGTCGCTGAGGGCTACCATAAAAGCTTTGGAAGCAGCCTTGGCTGCTCTCTTGGCAAGCTTGTCTCGGTTCTTCTTGAAGAAGGGCTTCTTGTCCCTCTTCTGGTACTTATGCTCATTTTCATCTTTCTTTTTCAAATTAGGGTAGTTAGCTTTAATATGAGAAAGATCTCCACATTCAAAACATCCCTAGGAGCCTCCTCTCTTCTGATCCTGTCTATCATTATAGAATCAAGTGAACTTCTTGACAATGAGAGCAAGCCCCTCATCGTCCAAAGTATCCACCTGCTCTTTTGTGACAGAGACCAGAGAAGATAAGGCAAAGCCACTAGCAAAGGCACAAGCGCCTGAAGAACTAGATACAATACCTCCAGATGAGGTGCCATTGCCAGAACCAGAAACTAGTGCCATGGATGGTGGCAAAGAGTTTCCAAGTCCTTGGCGAGATGCCTTGGCAATCTCAGTGGACTTAATCTTGCTAAAGAGTTCATCACAAGTTAACGTATCGTAACTTGTTGATTCCTCAATGCTGGATATCTTTACTTCCCATATGCTATGATCAAGAGCATAAAGAAGCTTGATAGCCCTCTCATGATCAGAATAAGCAAGCACACCCGTGGAAAGAAGATTACTCACGATAGCATCAAAACGGGAAAACATGACATCAATTGATTCACCGGGGCTCTACGCAAACATTTGATACTGTTGGTTGTAAATGAGAGTTGTGTCCTCATGAAACACAGTGAGAGTGGACCAAATCACCCTAGCAGTCTGATGGTGCTGCACCCCATCGAACTCATTTCTACTCAAGCCAATGAACAATATATTTCTAGCTTTGCAGTTAGCAGTATATTGATGTTTCTTAGCTTGAGTAATGTGAGTCTCAGGGATGGAGTATTGTGAGTCCACAATCTCCCAAATTGCACTTCCTTGGATTTGAAGGTAAGCGCCTCCATGCGCACCTTCCAATATGCAAAGTCTGTCCCATCGAACAGAGGGATCTTGCTAACTCTGTCCATGTCGGGTGATCTTAACCTGCTTTGATGCCAATTGTAGGACCGAAACGAGCGACTAGAGGGGGGGTGAATAGGAGCCTCAAAAAATTCTTTCGAATTGATGGTCTTTTCTAAACACCCAACACTCCTCTAAATGAACATGCAAAAGCAAATAAAAATTCATAGCAAAAATCCAGACAAAGCAAGTGTTATCACTCTCTTGTCAAATATGATAAGGTGTGATAGTCTAAGAGATCAAAAGCACTAAAAATAATCTATCCTTTCAAAAATTAAACTGATGTCCTAATTGAAAATACACCTGTACATAGTACACAAGGCAAATTAAAAAGAATTACTCACAGTTCATATGACATATCAAAAAGCATTGCAACAAAACACATACATTTCATCAATTTCATAAGACACATCCACAATTCACAAATATTTAATTAAATGCAGGAAATAAACCGTGCTCATAGATGTTTCATCAAACACTTGACATGCGCATGGATTAAATAGATATGTTAACAAAAATGCATATTGTAATATGAAGATAAAGTGATAGAATATATCAAACCATGCACAAAATCATCAAAGTAACTAATTGTCAATGTACACAAAAGTTAATCAAGAGATTACTATTCACGTTGATGCATACGCCGAGAGCTGCAGCCGTGGACGCTGGAGAAGAACCAGCGGAGCAGTGCGCTTGTGCACTTGTCTGATTCTGTTCCTCTTCTGGCGTCTTCCTGTGCTCCAAGCAGCGTGCCTGCGCAGTCTCCGGTGAAGCCACGTCTGCTGCACCAAACCGCCGAGCGCCGCCTGCTGCTGGCCTCATGGACTGCTTCCTCCAGAGCCTAGTGGCCTAAGAAAAACCAGCGCTTGCTCTCAATTCAGAACCGGTAGTGGCTTCTATAAAATAAAAACCGTAGGAACAATACTCCTCAAGAAAACCAGACTTGGTTTTTGTGAGAAGACACTATGCGGCGGCGGAAAACAGACAACAATGAAAACTTTCGATTCTGCCAGCGACGCACCAAGGTAGAAGAAAGGAAAAAATGACCCGGATTTTTGAGAATTGGTAAAGTAATTTATGAAATGGGTGAGAAACCCTAGAGAGATACAAGGGCTTTTATAGCCTGAGTTTAAAAAGGAAAAACAAATTTACCCCTAGGGTTTTCTTAAAGATGCGAGGCCCGTAGGGCTAAAAAAGTAAAAACCTATCTAAAGGTATTTTGTCCTGATCTGAAGCTTTTGTAGCGATTACGACTTCGCCTCAGGAGCGTTTGATCTTGATCTGACGGTTTTGAGCTGAAACCGACAAAACATTCCAGATCGCCGACACGTGTCACCAATCCGCAAACTCGACTGCCAGCAAGTCTCTCCCGCTCTTGATCTCTCAAGCCGCCTTGTCACTTGCACTGGCCTCCCTTTCACTCACATGGTCAACACACTGTCCCGATCATCTGTCCGTCCATGTCTTGCTTTATCTCCGTATGTACGCCTGAGATCGTCCTCAACTTCACCCGGTATCCTTAACCATCTAGCATCAAGCTCCTTGCTTGTCCCCGATCACCAGCCATTGATATTTGACTCGCATCTCAACCCTGCACAACATGAGACAAGCAAAACACTAATCTCCACGCAACGCACACACTGAACCTATCAGTGAACCCAAACAGGTAATCACAAGTCCCAACCATAAATCAGGCAAATTTTTCAATCACTCATCACAAAAATAAAACTACAATGCAAACCCCACTTTGTTTCTCACATTCATCCCACCACTGAGCGAAGCCGTCAGAGTCGGCATAGCAGGCTAACCAGGAGGCAAAATTGCCATAAGGAATCTTGTCAGACATTCTAAAAAGGTGGTCGTACTTCGTACCATCTTTGATCTCTCCACGAAACTAGACCCGGATGATGAAGAATAGGTGAGGTGAGAGCTGGCCGAATCCTAGTTAGCGTGAGCATACCGTCAGATGGTAGAATTCGAAGGAGGCCTTCTGGAGATGGCCGATGGTGAAGTTGACAGGAAGAAGGCAAGGAGTAATACAAGCCTTGAAATTTCTATTGGCCTCCTCATCTTGACACACATCGACCAGCTGAAATCAACGACGATACGCATATTTAGGCAGGAACTCATATACGAACCTATTGATAACAAAAAATGGCATTAATGGTCAAAATTGCCAAAAAGTAAAAATTGATAATTTGGACCAGGCCCAGCCAGACCGGCCATATGGGTCCTGTCAGATTGGCCCATCCCAAGTCCAATTGGGTTTAGTTGATTTCAGGATATTTTTATCCCTAATCAATTTGTAATGACTTGGATGCGTGAGTTAATCAATTTAGATTAGATTTGAATTCAAGGAACGTCAAGACCAACCCCTATAAATATAGGGGCAAGGCCGATTCAAGAGACACACCCCCGAAACCCTAATAGATCCAATCTATTATTACCTAGATTCATTCTTTTACCTTTCAATTTACTTTCCTTGCCCTAGGATTAGCCATAACGTCTATCTTTGTTGGTTTGTGTTGTAAACCATCCGTCCGCTTCTCGTGAATCGTATGTTCAATCCACGTAGCGGATTTCTACCATTTTTATTGATTTTTATCGGTAATTCGGTCTCTAGGCCAAATTGCCTCTGATTTCTCCGTGTTTTGCAAAGTTTTCATCCCTACCTTCTTCGCCAAGAAGCCCTACATCCATCCGTCATCGACGAGATGATCGTCGGAGTCTGGAGGCCAACCTTCGGAGGCTATCGGTCCAACCGGCGGCACTCCTCTAGTCTGACCGTCCCATGTCATGCCATCATTAGGCGTGCCGGCATGCCCCGGTCTGACCGGTCACCCGTGGCCGGTCCAACCGACCTCACGTGGACCCTCCCGGATACCCTTCGGGCTACATGTCGGGCCCCTTCACTCACACACCCTCCGTTCTGGGTCAGTCTGACCGCTTGTGCCGAAGCCCTCGGCTACTCTTCACATCGCCCGCCGGAGGCCACCCTTCGGCTACCCTCTGCTATATACGCCAAAGGCCCTTCGGTGACCCCTTTGCACCATCGGTCTGACCGGCAGTTTGCTGTCGGTCTGACCAGCCCACTTTGGCTAGTCTGACCGTCGAGTACACTTCGGTCCAACTGGCCTTGAATTGGCCGGTTTGATCCTTCTCCCCACATTTTAGTTAGTTAAATAATATTATTTTGGTATTATTTGATTGCGTAGCCACTCTGTTTATTTCTTTTATCACGGTCAAGGGTCGTCAGAATGCGGTGTCAGCGTCACGAGATGTTTAGTGGGCCACCCCTAGGTGCACACTTTTGGATTGCCGAACTGATGTAAGTGCCCGTTGGTGCTTTATCGATAGATTTTAGCGTCAACACACTTTTTGGTGACTCTGCTAGGGAAATACACGCCAAGCACAATTACACCAACGACAGGTACGACTACTATGACTACATCGATGGTACCCTCTTCGTCGGTAAATTTGCGGGGAGCACAGAGATTGGTGACGACAATGCCATCCTCCCCACCATCGATGACATCTCCGAGGAGGACAGGGCTGAGATCGAGGCCAAGATGAAGGAGTTGCACACCCTAATGGTTGGACGCTACACGAAGACTCATGTGGGCTTTGTTAAGCTTACCCCCGATCTCCCTAGCATCTCCATGAATAAGGTAATGCCACCATCCCCTACTCTATCCCCCTTAGACATCGAGCAAAAAATAGTGGCAACCGTAAATCAAGTAGTTAGTGCCACATTTGCGAATCGTCTAAGGCCCAAGATAGAGGCGATGCTTAAGAGATTTGACTTTTCCAAGACTGCTTCTCTGACTCTGATTGCTAGCGTACCCCATGTTCATCACATCTACAGTAAAACCGATGGGAGTACCAGGAAGAGTGTCGTGTCCTCGGCCTCACCATCTATTGCCGAGACGTCCTTTTCCCCTGTCGGTCAGACCAGTGCATGCCATCCCACGGCACCGAGCACATACTCTAGGTCGCTAATGCCCCTGACCACTATTGGTCAGACCGACTACTAGGCTAGTCTGACCGGGCCTTACACATTCGGTCATATTGGCCCTTTGGTCGGTCAGACTGTCCAACGTTATGTTATGTGCCACCTCCGCCAGTGCTTGCACTACCTCTACGTGCACTGCCCGCACCTCCTACTCCTGCACACCCACATAGGCTAGATGACGCCGCATATCATGAGCCACCACGAGAGGAGGGTAATAGAGAGGAGCCATACGACCGTCATGCCGGTATACCACCACGTGTCATGCCCCCGCACGAGAGACGAACACAAGAGAGGGGCGTAGATGACATAGATCCGCACACCCAGAGATCGAACTAGGGTTTACCACAAGACGTACCCAGACCATTATGACACAATCTCGTATCCTCGTGGTTTTAGGGTTCTTGAGTTCACCAAATTCGACGGTGAGGGTAACAAAACCACATGGGAGCACATAGGTCAGTTTCTAGCGCAATGTGGCGTAGCTAGTGGGTCAGATGCCTTTAAGCTTAGGCTATTTTTTGTCACTATTCGGCTTTGCTTTCACTTGGTTTTTGGTTCTACCGCCGAACTCCATTCAGACTTGGGCCTAGCTAGAGAAAAAAATTCACTATTACTTTTACACTAGAGAAACCAAACTTAGGCTTTCACAGTGGACATCGGTTAAACAAAAGTATAATGAGGGCGTCTCCGACTATATTAGGCGGTTTAGAGACACTAGAAATCGATGTTTCAATTTAAACATTTTCGACTTAAGGAGAAGCTAGAGGGCCAGAACTTCTTAGAGGTTAGTCAAGTTTTGCAGTAGGCTCTGGTCCAGGAAGGTCGATCCAAGAATAAAAAATTCACTAAGACCTTTAGCAAGCCCAAGGCCGAGGTAAACGTCATGGAGCACTCCGATGAGGAATCATCAGAGAGCGAGGATGACTTAGCCGATATGTACACCATGGAGTGAACTTGGTCTATTAAGTCAAAGACTGGTACTTGCTTTGAGTTACGACCGTCTCCCACTAAGAGTCGACCCAGTGAAGTCAAGTATGCATTTGACGTAACCAAGTGCGACAAGATATTTGATTTTTTGTTGAAGAACAAACTCCTTAGGTTGTTGAAGGGTCACGTCATTCCCACTACTGACGACTTGAAGAAACACGCTTACTGTAACTAGCATGATTCACATTCTCATTCTACTAATGATTGCAATGTTTTTCATCGATAGGTTCAATCAGCCATAGAGAAAGGACGATTGAAATTAGATACTAATCTCAAAATGAAGCTTGACCAAGACCCCTTCCCCGTGAACATTATCGTTCTCGATGGGACGAAGGTGCTGATTCAGCCCGAGTAGGCTGAGTCGGCTAAGGGGAAGGATGTCATAATTTGAGAGCCTCATCCGTAGATGCTTGTGCCAAATAATACCGAGGTAGGGGTTTGGAAGGTGAACATCAATGCAGTGTCTTCAGCTAAATCATACAAGAAGCCGAAGGTGACATATGAGATGCTACTCCAGAAGCACAAGAAGAGGGACGAGAAGGTGAACACTCGGCTAGGACCTCTAGCAAGGCTGAACCCTTCACGGAGGAATGAGTTCATCCCACGATGGGCAAGACCGCTAGAGCCACCAATGCCTCCTCCTCCGTACCAATTCTCGATGGTGCAGTGGGCCTCATATTACTTTCCGCCTGCTGGTTACATGTTCCCTTACTTTTTACGGGTGCTCCATTTATCCCGCCCGAGATCCATAACATGTCGACCACACCGCAGGGATGACCGGGCCAGGGTTATGAGGCCATCATCGTCAAAGTGGGTTCCTAGAATGTCCCAATCCTCGAGGGAGCCCCACTAGAGCAGAATGGATGTGAGCCACAGAAGAGAGCCGAGGTGGATCGTGTCTGTCTGACCACAACATCAGGGCCGGTCAGACCGACCTCACCACCCCGGTCTGACTGGCCTACTGTGCCTGGTATGACTGACCATTTTTGGCCATCCGACAATGTCCAGTCAAACCGACCCACCATTGCCAGTCTGACTGACAAGGCTCGGTCAAACCGGCCCATTAAGGCTAGTCCGACCGATAGGGTACATGAAAGTACCCTCGCCAAGCGTAAAAATGTCGAGGCCAATCCGAGTGTTTCCCATTCGGCCAAAAATTTTAGGAGCAAGTTTGTGGCACCCGGCATAAAACCACAACCCTCGTGGGCACCTCTAGGCATGACCAAGTCCTAGAAGAGGAATTTGCAGCGTCTTCGAGCCCAAGAGATGAGGGAGAAGAAGGTCGATGATGAGCGGGACATGATTTTCGAGGAGATTCGTCCCCGACTAGTGCCCACGCAGGTATGGAAGCCCAAGCCAATTGTGGTGAACAACCCGGCTCCTACTCCAAGTGACGACGAGGATGACATGTTGGACAACAACTACACACCTATCTCGGAGGGGCCACCCCTTAACCGATGGATGTTAACATGGTGATGCTTCCCTCCGAGTTTGGTCTACTAGGAGATGAGGTTGAGGTCGCTCAACTAAACCTCGGCCCGCGTGAATATGTTTTTGAGAAGCCCGAGGAGTTGGCTCGTCACTTGAAGCCCCTGTACGTTCGAGGATACATCGATGACAAGCCAATCTCCAGGATGCTCGTAGACGGTGGCGCCACCGTCAACATGACGTTGTACTCTCTTTTGAAGAATCTGAGAAATAACAAAGAGGACTTGATGAAGACCAACTTGACGCTGAACAACTTCAATGGAGAGAGCTCCAATGCCAAGGGTGTACCTTCTCTGGAGCTAACGGTGGGCAACAAGACATTACCGACAATGTTCTTCGTGGTAGATGTGCAAAGTAACTATAGTGTACTACTTGGGTGAGATTGAATTCACGCAAATTGTTGTATTCCGTCTACCTTGCACCAGTGTTTGATCTAGTGGTATTGCGATGATGTGGAGGTTGTACCAACTGACACTTCGTTCTAGGTTGCTTTGGCCGATGTGTCTATAGACGCCATCCATGATAAGGTAGAATGTCTGTCAGGTAGAGACCTCTCAGATTACGACTTTGTTAGCGTGTCTGAGGGGAGGTTTGTTCCAGTCTCTGTAAAGATAACTTGTGTAGCTCGGCTATCTCTAAATTAGTTATCATGTCAGGTAGAAGCAATCTTGATTGGCTAAAGTCTCACATAGAGCAATATCGGTCTTCTAAAGATGGTATCACTGAAGCCATTGAAGATTTTAGTGAGGTAGAAAAGTTGGGTCAAGGTTTTGCATCAGCCAACCCTTTAGAGGAGGTAGATATAGGCGATGGTAGTATTCCAAGGCCGACTTTTGTAAATCAGAATTTACCAACTTATGATAAGGCTGAGGTAATAAATTTACTTCGGTCGTACGTTAATTGCTTTGCGTGTGAGTATAGCGAGATGCCCGAACTTCGTCGTGAGCTCGTAGAGCATTGGCTGCCTATCAAACCTGGGTTTAGGCCTTATAAACAGCCTCCCCGTTGCTTTAATTCGGCCGTATATGGACGAATTAAAGAAGAGATAGAGCGATTGCTTAAGGATGAGTTTATTAGGCCGTGCAGGTATGTTGAATGAGTTGCTAACATTGTGCCTGTCAAAAAGAAAGGGAGTGGCAAGATTCATGTGTGTATTGATTTTAGGGATTTGAACAAGGCCACTTCGAAGGACGAGTATCCCATGCCAATCACTGACATGTTGATCAACAATGCTTTAAAACATAAGGTACTAAGTTTTCTTGATGGTATTGCTGGTTACAATTAATTTTTTATGGTCAAAGAGGATGTTTACAAAATGACCATTAGATGTCTTGGTTTTGTCGGCTTGTTTGAGTGGGTTGTGATGACTTTTGGTTTAAAAAATGCTGGCACTACATATCAACGTGCTATGAACTTGATCTTTCATGACTTGCTAGGAGTTATGCTAGAGGTTTATATAGATGATGTTGTAGTCAAATTGGATGCTATGTGTAACCATTTAGTCGATTTGAGAGTGGATTTTGAAAGAATGTGTTAGTATTGCTAGAAAATAAACCCGCTCAACTGTGCTTTTGGCGTGTCGTCGGGCAAGTTCTTAGGATTAATTTTTCATGAAAGAGGTATTGAGATTGATCCTAAGAGACTTGATAATACTAAGAACTTTGAAGTGTCGATATGTAAGAGAGATGTGCAAAAGTTGTTAGGCAAGGTAAACTATTTATGTCGCTTTATATCTAACCTGTCTAGCAAGATTGATGCTTTTGTCCCTATACTTCGGCTAAAGAACGAAGTCGAATTCACTTGGGGATCACGTCAGCAGCTTGCTTTTGATTGAATTAAAGAGTGCTTGTCATCACCGCCTGTGGTAAGAGCACCAAAAGGTGAGATTCTGTTTCAGTTGTATGTTGCTGTAGAAGATAGCGTGATAGGGGCTGTGTTGACTCAGAAGGTGGAGGGAAAGGAGTACATCATCACGTTCTTGAGTCACCGTTTGTTAGATGCCGAGACAAGGTATGTTTTTTTGGAGCATTTATGTTTGTCACTTTATTATGCATGTACCAAACTTCGCCACTATCTTCTATCTGGCACATGTATTTTCACTTGTCAAACCATTGCTATAAAGTACATGTTGCAAAAGCTGATTCTAAGTGGGAGAATCGGAAAGTGGGTGTATGCTTTAATTGAGTATGACTTGGCTCATGAACCCTTAAAAGCCATGAAAGTCTAGGTCATCGCAAATTTTATAGTTGATCACCATGTAGATGTAAATTGGAGTGGTGACACTGCTCTGATTGAACTAGTACCATGGAAGCTTACTTTGATGGTTCGGCTTGCAAGAATGGCCAATATGTTGGAGTGGTACTCATATAACCTAGTGTTATGAGTTTCGAGACCTCGGCCCATTTAGAATTTCCTTGTACTAATAATCAAGACGAATATGAAGCTCTATTGCTAGGACTTGAACTCTTAGATTCCATGAGTGTTAAACATGTTCATGCATATGGTGATTCTCTATTAGTTGTTCAACATGTAGCTAGAACTGCTCAATGCTTTAATGCTTTGATAAATAGCTATTTGGACAAATGCCTAGACATAATTGGTACTTTTGACAACTTTGAAATTTCTCATGTGTCTAGATAAGCCAACTCAGTAGCAAATGATTTGGCTCAACAAGCATCTGGTTATCAAGTCGAAAGAGGCAAATTTTTCACACAAGAAAGACCGATGCTTGAAAAAATCGTGTCACCCGAGTTAGAAGACTTTGGTATGACCAGCCCTATCAGGCCGGTCTGATTGAGCCATCATGGCCGGCCTGACCACCCTGTGTCAGGAAGGCTTAGGGCATGGGGGGCAAGCTGAAATTTGTGATTTGAACGCCAATTGAAGTGAGAATTTGGCGAGTACTTCAGAAAATCACGTGGATGATTGAAGGACTCCGATTATTCAATATTTGAGAGATCCTAGCAAGCGGGTTGATCGGAAAGTTCGGTGGCAAGTGTTTAAATTTGTGTTGCTTGATGATGAGTTGTATCACCGAACGATTGTTGGAGTACTTTTGAAAAGTTTGAATGTCGATCAGTCTAAACTTGCTATGGGTGAAGTACATGAAGGACTTTGTGGTACTCATCAGTTGGTCCAGAAAATGAGTTGGATGCTCAAAAGGGCGGGTTTTTATTGGCCAACTAGGACTGAGGATTGTTTTAGATATTATAGAGGATTTGAGGCATGTTAGAGGTTTGGTAATATTCATCTTACTCCTACATCCTTGCTTAATCCTATTATCAAACCATGGTTGTTCCGAGGTTGGGCCTTGGACTTCATCGCCCAAATTCATCCTTCCTCTTCAAAAGGGCATCGATTCTTGTTGATGGCTACAGACTACTTCACCAAGTGGACCGAGGTCGTGCCTCTCAAGAACATGATGCATAACGAGGTAATTGATTTCATTTTGAAGTACATTATACATAGATTTAGTATTCCTTAAACTCTTACTACATATCAGGGTGCTTCATTTGTTTCTAAAGAAGTGTGTGATTTTGCCGAATCTTATGGTATAAAGTTGATAAACTCTTTACCATACTATGCTCAGGCCATTGGTCAGGTTGAGTCTAGTAATAAAACTATGATTAAGCTTATTAAGAAAAGATTGAAGAGTTTCCTAGAAGGTGGCATGAAGTGCTTTCTAAAGCATTATGGGCATGTAGAGTTGTGAAGCATGGTGCCACCAAGATAAGTCCATATGAGTTGGTGTATGGACAAGAAGTCATTTTACCCATAGAGGTGAATCTTGGCTCTTTGAGGTTGCTTAAACAAGATGGCTTATCGGTCGGTGATTATGAGGTCCTCTTGATGGACAATTTTGAAGAAGTGACCGATAATAGGTTAAGAGCTCTAGAGGCTATAAAAAGAGATAAGAGAAGAGTGGTTAGATCTTATAATAAGAAGGTGAAAGCAAAATTGTTTTAAGTTGGTGACTTGGTTTGGAAGACAATTTTTCCTTTAGGCACTAAAAGCCCACAGTTTGGTAAATGGTCGCCTAGTTGGGAAGGTCCTTTTAGAGTTGTTGAAACCGCTCTAGGTAATGCATATTTGCTAGAGTCTTTGCAAGGAGAGTGATTTCGTAGAGCTTTGAATGGTAGATATTTGAAAAAGTAATTCCCAAGTGTGTGGCAAAATGCTTGAAGTGTCGTAAGGCCGATATGGATTATATCGCCCTTAGCCCATTGTGCTTTTGGCTCACTAAGTTTGCGAAAAGGCGGGGGCATGTGTTGATAGCAAAAAATGGCATTAATGGTCAAAATTGTCAAAAAATCAAAATTGGTAATTTTGACCGAAAATATGCAATTTCCTAGCACAGGCCAGTCCAATCGGCCATAGTAGGCCAATCAGAATAGCCATATGGGTCCGATCGGACTGTCCCATCCTGAGTCCGATTGGGTTTAGTTGATTTCGGGATATTTTTATCCCTAATCAATTTGTAACGACTTGGACGCATGAGTTAATCAATTTAGATTAGATTAGAAGTCAAGGAACGTCAAAACTAACCCCTATAAATATAGGGGCAAGGTCGATTCAAGAGACACACCCCCGAAACCCTAATAGATCCAATCTATTATTACATTGAATCGTTCTTTTACCTTTCAATTTACTTTCCTTGCCTTAGGATTAGCCATAACATCCATCTTTGTTGGTTTGCACTGTAAACCATCCGTACGCCACGTCGTAATCATGTTAATCTGTTGGACCGGAAACGGCGACCAGAGGGGGGGTGAATGGGAGCTTTTAAAATTTCGGGCTAAAAACTTAGCCTTCGGTTCTGTTCTGTCTTCTGCGGAACAGGCTTCGAACACTACCTTCGAAGGTCTGGTTCGGAGGTACTTCGACAGCTCCGAACACAGGCTTCGCAGGAGCAAAAGTTCGAAGCCAAGAAGACTTCGCTCCACGAACAACCCTCGAAAATCTACTCTGCTAAGTCAGTGCAGGCTCCGCACACGAGGTGCTTCGAGCAGGCTTCGCACTTCACCCTTCGCATGAGTGGACAGCCCTCTGAGGACTACGACCAAGTACTTGGCGACAGCAACTGGTGCTGGGCTTCGTACGCGAAGGTCTACACGCACACAAAACGGACTACGCTAAGGGCTTCGACACAGGAAGCAGAACGGGAAACGATCAGAGCTTCGCTAGTAAGCAGCGAGGTCTTGCCTCGTGTTACACAGAGCGACAGCACACTGAAAAACACACTTCGCACAAAACACCCTTCGCCTAGACAGGCTTCGGTGAGCTAAAGACTAGCGAGGTATGCAACGCGAGTTCAAGCAAAAGCACACAGAAGCAGGGCTTCGCCGCTTGAACAAGGAACACTGAATTAAATTGAACTCAGAATGAATACAGCGAGGTCTGTCTACAGGAGCTCAACAGTAAATGTTCAAAGTGTTAAATGTTACCTACCGAGCCCCCATATTTATAGCCCACAGCTTCATCCTAAGGAAGTGACTACATTACCCCTAGGGTTTACATTCATTTTGTCTCTTCAGAACTAAGGGGTACAAAAGGTAGTCCACCTTTATTTTGGAGGCTTCTCTGTCAGCTGCAGAGGGGACAGTGTCAGCCTTTTTCAGAACAGACAGTGTCAGCCTTTACAGTGTTGACTTCTGGAACCTCCCTTCGCACCCGAGGGTGCGGTAGCTTCGGCGAGAAGCCTGCAGCCTGTTGGCCTTCGCTCCGCCGAAGAAGTCCTTCGATACAGTGACGGTTTTGAGCCGAAGCCGTCAAAGCCCCTTGGGCCTTCGCACCACCACCTCCGGAGTGGACCACCACGGCTTCGCAGCTACTCCTAGCTCGAACACCGTCCGTCCGTGTACCGAAGCCATGCATGGCCGAAGCACCTCAAGTCATCCTCACTCCGAAGCCTCACCTTCGTAGTACCACCCTTCGAAGTCCCTCCTTCGTCCAAGGCCTCCGCATGAAGCATTCCATGAGCACTTCGTCGCAGTGCCTCTTCCCGAGCACACTCCTCGACGAGCCTCACCCGGACCATGCCTTCGATGCGCCTCGACTTCTGAGACCTTCGTCGGGCCACCTTCGAGTGTCTCCCTCCGGAGCACACTTCGAACCCTTGCCTCCGCAGAGGACTTGATCCACCAACTCCGAAGTCACTCCATTCGGAGTACCTTCGAAGTGCCTCACCTCCGAGGACTTTGTCTCGGAGTACCTTCAGCCGGAGCCATGCTCCGCACTCTCTGCCTTCACCTGGCACGCCTCGACCCGAGGACCGACCCGGACCACCTTCGCAGCCACCGTGACGGAGCTCCCCGCTCCCCTGGCATCAAGCCACCCGCTTGACCCAAGTTCACCTGGCTCGAACCCTGTCCGTCGCCTCCGGAGTCCCTGCGCACCACAGACAAGCAAACAAGTGTATCCAGTACTCCGGAGACCTCTCCGGGTTATCAACCTCCGGCACACACTCCGGTGTACCGCCCAAAGTACCGAAGCCATCGGTACGAACCCTAGTCATCGCGTACTGTCGGACCCCTCCGACGAGCACACTCCGCTGCACAGCTGCAGCAAGCAAACACCGAACACACTCCGGTGACACACCTCCGAACACCCTTCGGAGGACCCACCTCCGAAGCCCCTTCGGAGGTACCCTTCGAACAGAGGGTAAAATCCAGTCAATCACTCATCACAAACACCGAAACCAACCCTTGGTTTCTCAATCTCCCCCTTGATGAGTGCATTGACAACCAAATCCAAGTTCAAGAAAATTTAAAAATTTCAGCACACAAGTGACCATAAAAACTCAGAAAAGAGCCAAAGCATGTCACTTGATAAAAGAATTTTTCTCTCCCTTTCTCAAAAGAGTAAAAAGCCCTTTTTGGCAAATCTCCCCTTGATAAGAACTCCCCCTGAGTTGAGCAAATTTTTCTCCCCCTTTATGTCAAAAACCTCTCCCCTTTTTGAGATTATGCCTTCTTGCGGCAGAGAACATGTAAACCTCTCCCCCTTTGGCAATGCAAGCATCAAGGAGCAATCAAAAGATGCAAAGCTTCGACATGAATAGAATTGCAAAGACATATAATGCAAAAATATGCCAACAGTAACATCAATGATCATGTGCTCAACTCAATTTAACATTCTGTGAAACAAGATGATGGCATGTGATTTTGTCATTTTGAAGTAAAAGCATCACCACTTAATCATAACAGCTAGACATGTGAAGGCAAGGACTGCGCAAAGCTAACAATTTCTACCCTAGACAGACAAGTCTTGTCCCAACAAGGAGCTTTGAAAGCAAACTTGATGATTGATCAATTTTGTTGTTCTTTTCTTAATGCCAGGGGTTATTTGTTTGTCCACCTTATACTTTCCAATCAGGCCAAGCCTAGGCAAGAAAGCCATCTGAAGCTTAAGGCGGTGATTTTGGCATACACTACACTATCCCAGTTCAGACCAATGTGCAATGGTAAGCAGTCTAGAATAGAGTAGTGCGACAAACAAACCCTCCTGGATCTTTTCATTGAAACCAGGCAAATCATGGATTTTTGATTTTGATTTTGATGAATTAAATATTTTGATGAGTATCCATGAATAAAGAACACATTTTTCAAGTTGCATATTTTAGCATCCAAAGAACAGTGTCTTGCTGTCAGGTAGATAAAAGATAGCTAAAAGCAGTCCAGTCTAAACAAGCTAGATACAAGATTGTGCGGTGAGCAAGTTTTGATTTTAGAAAATAAAACATCATGCACAACCAATGTTCCAGATATATTTCATAGAGCTGAGCTGACATGATTTCTTTGAATTAAAAGCAGGCATATAATAGCAAAAGATGTAAGTGCAATTCCACACATAATGAGCATATGCAAAACATTTAAAATCAGCTCCCCCTCACAAAATGCCGTAGGGATGACAAATACCAAGTTCCCCACGCAAGTAAGCAAATCGAGAAGCATCGAGGGGTTTTGTAAAAATGTCGGCAAGCTGGTGTTGGGTATCAACATATTGAAGTTCAATATCACCCTTCTCATTGTGATCTCTGAGAAAATGATACCGTACATCAATGTGTTTGGTTCTGGAGTGCTGAACCGGGTTGTTTGCAATACAAATAGCACTAGTGTTATCACAGAAAAGTGGAACACTCTTATAATCTAACCCGAAATCCCGCAAAGTGGAAACCATCCACAAAATCTGAGAGCAACAGCTAGCTGCAGCAACATATTCGGCCTCAGCCGTCGATTGTGCAACACTAGACTGTTTGCGGGAAGACCAGCAAACCAGAGACGTACCCAGAAAATGACAAGTACCAGAGGTACTCTTCCTATCAATTCTACACCCAGCAAAATCCGCATCTGAATAACCTTGAAGACATAAAGATGAAGACGTTGAATACCATATGCCAAATTCAAGGGTGTGTTTGAGATACCTTAGGATGCGCTTAACCGCTTGGCGGTGTGAAGCTCGTGGTGAAGCCTGAAAACGAGCGCACAGACATACTGCGAAGTGTATGTCCGGCCTCGTGGCAGTCAAGTAGAGGAGGGAGCCGATCATGCTTCGGAACTCCTTCTGATCTACGGCTTCTCCATCTTCATCAGGGTCCAATGCTACAGATGTAGCCATTGGAGTGGCGAGGGGCTTCGCATCGGACATGTCGAACTTCTTGAGCAGGTCCTTGGTGTATTTTGTCTGGTGGACAAAAGTACCTTGTTTGCTTTGCTTGATTTGCAAACCAAGGAAAAAGGTGAGTTCACCCATCATCGACATTTCAAACTCCCTGCTCATGGTATCAATGATCTGCTCGGGAGGGTGCATCCTTTGGACATGATGTGGAGCCTCGCGGCGGGATGCAGTCTCCCCCTCAACTTGTGCGTTGGAGTGGTCCAAGATGACCGATGTTGAGGTAGTCGCTTCGGGACCTCGTGCCGAAGTAGTTGAAGCGGGGTCAGCTTCGGGGGTTGACGTCGAGGGTAGTAGGGGTTCATCCTCGAATTCTCCGGGATCTTCGTCTTCGAATAAGGTCTGTTCCATGTCGTGTTCATTTGCCTGTTCAAAAGCAGAACTAACAGAGGGGGTTGATTCATCAAAAGTCACATCACATGACTCGATGACAGTGTTAGTTTCCAAATTATAAACACGATAAGAATGACCATGAGTAGTATAACCCAAAAAGATCCCGTCAGAAGATCGCGACTCAAATTTATCCAAATTTCCACGTTTTAGGATGAAGCAGCGACAACCAAAAACTCGAAGATGAGTAACCTTGGGCTGTCTCCCAAAACGCAGCTCATAAGATGTCAAGTTTAAAATTGAGCGCAAGAAAATTCGGTTTGAGATGTAGCAAGCAGTGTTCATGGCCTCAGCCCAGAATTTTCTAGGAGTCCTATGCTCATCAAGCATCGTCCTAGCCATCTCAACCAAAGTGCGGTTCTTCCTCTCAACAACACCGTTCTGTTGAGGAACCCGCGGAGCAGAGAATTGATGTTCTATGCCATGCTCCATGCAAAAGTCAACAAAGAGACTGTTTTTGAACTCGGTGCCATTATCGCTTCGAATGAATTTTAATGCACCAGGGAGTTCAGTGAAAAGTCTCAAAGCCAAGCTCCGAAAGTGTGAAAACACTTCATCCTTGCTGGCAAGAAAGAAGACCCAAGAGTAGCGAGAGAAATCGTCGACAATAACAAGTACATACCACTTGCCGCCTAAAGAACTAACCCGAGAAGGACCTACGGTGTCCATATGGAGAAGTTCTCCGGGCTGTTCAGTCATCACTGTGGTGACTAGCGAATGCGAAGCGGCAATCATTTTACCATGTCGACAAGGAGCGCAAACTAAATTCTTCTCAAACTTGAGCTTGGGCAATCCTCGGATCAGGCCTAGGGCGCTCAGACGAGCGAGCAACTCAAAGCTCATATGCCCTAGTCTCCTATGCCACTTCCAAAGCTCAGAAGTCGAATGTGCAACAAGGCAATGAGAAGAACCAGACGACTCTGAAAAATTAGCTCCAAAAACTCTCCCAACTCTAAAGATCTTACACACCACAACGCCATCTGAATTGAGCACTTGCGAAGTATCGCGATGAAATCGCACTTCGAAGCCCTCATCAAGCAACTGAGATACAGACAGCAAATTGTATCCCAGGTTTTCAACCAAAGCAACATCTTTGAGAGTGAAATTCGAGTTAATTCTTACCACACCTTTACCTTTCACTCTACTCCTTCGATTGTTTCCGAAGGTGATATGTTCCCTTTGCTTGGTTGTAGTGAGGCTGGAGAACCATGCTGCATCTCCGGTCATGTGGCGCGAACAACCAGAGTCCATGATCCACGTGCCCTCCAAGCCTCGACCTGTCGCCTACACATGATAAAAACGTCTCGATCGCTCAGTGCTGGGGTGAGTAAAATAATGGCGAGGCATCCAGCACTGAGTGACACGAGTAGTAGGCACAGTAAAAGCAGACGGTCTACGCACATGAAAATCAGAATGATGCAAAGTGCGAGGTCTACCTACATGCGAAGAACGCAAAGCATGTCGAGGTCTCCTACTCTGACGAGGTACAAGGATACTCGCCCGAGGTCTACCACCATATGGAACATGGTGAACACCTCGAGGAGCAAAACCTCTCCGAGAAGCACGAGGAGCCTCGAAAACAGGACGAGAGTAAAACTCAGACTCATGCATACCTAAAGATGGGTAATGCATGTCCTGATAGCTCATCGCCTGAGCACGTCGCTCATCCTTGATGCGACGGAAACAGAAACCAATCAAATGACCCGCCCGCTGACAATAAGAACAATGAAACACTCTCCTGGGGGCACTCTCATGGGTCATAGGAGCAACTCTCACAGGCTCCTTGGGTTTCTTTTGAGTGGTTTTCTTGGGAGGATTTTTCTTGATAGGAGGAGTGGTTTTCTTTGGTGGATGGGTAGGCTTTTTGGCTGATGGGGTGTTCAACAGAGCTCTCTCTTTCTCTAGGGTGGTGGGAGAGGTGAAAACAGTTTTGGTTTTACTGTCTGAAGCTATCCTCTCAAAACCCAAACCTAGAGCTACCCCGGCTCTGTCAGCACACAACTTGGTCTTGGCCAAGAGCAAATCCATCCTACCCTTTCCCTCAGTGCATTTGTTCACCACAGAAAGAAGGTATTCATTTTCTGACATGAGGTTTTCAGCTCGCTCTCTGACAGTGCCTAGCTGGTCCTTAAGGGTGATGCAAGTGTCACAAACAGGTTGCACATCCTTAGAACTACCGGCCCTCTCCAATCTAGCCTCCAAATCATGAACATGCTTATCGCGTAAAGAAATGCTATCGCGTAATAAAGAGCAGTTCATGCAATCAATAACATCATGAGGTCTAGAATCCACCTCCAAAAGCAGCTTCTGTGCAGTCTCAAGCTCAGAGAGAGTTTGAGCATGTACAGAACGCAACTGAGCAAGCTCACTCATGACAACAGAACAGGACTCACATTCAGCATCATCAAACTTAGACTTAAGCATGGCATATTCAGTAGAAATAGTTTCTAACCTAAGTCTAAGGTCTTTTCTTTCTCTAGCGGCTTGCACAAGTAATCTATCCTGACCAAGCACTACTTCATTCAGCTCATCTAATTTAATTAGTAGCTGGTCGGATGATAGGTTTACCTCAGATGAGTCAAGCTCATCGCCGCTGTGATCGCTGTCGGCCATGAAGCAAAGGCCGGTGAAGTCACGTCCCTTCTTGTCCTTCTTGTCCTCCTTCCTTGGGGACTCCTCCTCCTCAGAGCTCGACTCCTCAGTTGAGGATGTGTCGATGTCGCTGAGAGCAGCAACAAAGGCTCTGGAAGCGGCCTTGGCTACTTTCTTAGCCATCTTGCCGCGCTTGCCCTTCACAAAGGGCTTCCTCTCCTTCTTGTGGTATTTGGGGCGCTCACTCTCATCTCTCTTTTTGACCTTGGGGCAATTGGCCTTGATGTGAGAGGTGTCGCCACATTCATAGCAGCCACTGAAACCACTTCTCCTCTGATCCCGTCTCTCATGATGAAAGCGGGTGAACCTCCGGGCAATGAGAGCAAGCTCATCATCGGCTAGAGTATCCACCTGCTCCTTTGTGACGGAGACCAGGGAGGATAAAGCAAAACCATCTGCAAGAACACAAGTGCCTGATGTGCTTGGTTCTGCAGTGGTGCCACGGCTTGTGCTAGAAACCAATGCCAATGGCTGTGGCAAAGAGCTTCTGTGCACAGCAAGAGATGCCTTGGCAATCTCTGTGGACTTCAGCTTGCTAAAGAGTTCATCACAGGTTAGAGTGTCATAGCCTGTGGACTCCTCAATGCTGGATATCTTTACTTCCCATATGCTGCGGTCAAGAGCATAGAGAAGCTTGATAGCCCTATCATGATCACTGTAAGCAAGCGTCCCGTTGGATCGCAAGTTACTCACTATCGCGTCAAAGCGAGAAAACATGGCATCTATAGATTCACCAGGTGCCTGCACAAACAGCTGATACTGTTGATTGTAGGTGCTTTGGCGCCTGGCCTTGATCTGAGCAGAGCCCTCATGAAAGACAGTGAGTGTTGTCCAAATTTCCCTAGCAGTCCTAAGGTGCTGCACCCTATCAAACTCACTCCGACTCAGACCAATGAACAGTATGTTTCTTGCCTTCGAGTTGGCAATGTACTGATCTTTTTCGGTTTGAGTGGTGCGGGTATCAGGGATGGAGTATTGTGAGTCCACAATCTCCCAAATTGCATTTCCTTGGCTTAACAAGTAAGCCTCCATGCGCACCTTCCAGTATGCAAAATCTGTCCCATCGAACAGAGGAATTTTACTGCCTCTATCCATGTCGCCTAAAGATCACAAAACCGGTTAAGGTCAACTGGTGATCTTAACCAAGCTCTGATACCAATTGTTGGACCGGAAACGGCGACCAGAGGGGGGGTGAATGGGAGCTTTTAAAATTTCGGGCTAAAAACTTAGCCTTCGGTTCTGTTCTGTCTTCTGCGGAACAGGCTTCGAACACTACCTTCGAAGGTCTGGTTTGGAGGTACTTCGACAGCTCCGAACACAGGCTTCGCAGGAGAAAAAGTTCGAAGCCAAGAAGACTTCGCTCCACGAACAACCCTCGAAAATCTACTCTGCTAAGTCAGTGCAGGCTCCGCACACGAGGTGCTTCGAGCAGGCTTCGCACTTCACCCTTCGCATGAGTGGACAGCCCTCTGAGGACTACGACCAAGTACTTGGCGACAGCAACTGGTGCTGGGCTTCGTACGCGAAGGTCTACACGCACACAAAACGGACTACGCTAAGGGCTTCGACACAGGAAGCAGAACGGGAAACGATCAGAGCTTCGCTAGTAAGCAGCGAGGTCTTGCCTCGTGTTACACAGAGCGACAGCACACTGAAAAACACACTTCGCACAAAACACCCTTCGCCTAGACAGGCTTCGGTGAGCTAAAGACTAGCGAGGTATGCAACGCGAGTTCAAGCAAAAGCACACAGAAGCAGGGCTTCGCCGCTTGAACAAGGAACACTGAATTAAATTGAACTCAGAATGAATACAGCGAGGTCTGTCTACAGGAGCTCAACAGTAAATGTTCAAAGTGTTAAATGTTACCTACCGAGCCCCCATATTTATAGCCCACAGCTTCATCCTAAGGAAGTGACTACATTACCCCTAGGGTTTACATTCATTTTGTCTCTTCAGAACTAAGGGGTACAAAAGGTAGTCCACCTTTATTTTGGAGGCTTCTCTGTCAGCTGCAGAGGGGACAGTGTCAGCCTTTTTCAGAACAGACAGTGTCAGCCTTTACAGTGTTGACTTCTGGAACCTCCCTTCGCACCCGAGGGTGCGGTAGCTTCGGCAAGAAGCCTGCAGCCTGTTGGCCTTCGCTCCGCCGAAGAAGTCCTTCGATACAGTGACGGTTTTGAGCCGAAGCCGTCAAAGCCCCTTGGGCCTTCGCACCACCACCTCCGGAGTGGACCACCACGGCTTCGCAGCTACTCCCAGCTCGAACACCGTCCGTCCGTGTACCGAAGCCATGCATGGCCGAAGCACCTCAAGTCATCCTCACTCCGAAGCCTCACCTTCGTAGTACCACCCTTCGAAGTCCCTCCTTCGTCCAAGGCCTCCGCATGAAGCATTCCATGAGCACTTCGTCGCAGTGCCTCTTCCCGAGCACACTCCTCGACGAGCCTCACCCGGACCATGCCTTCGATGCGCCTCGACTTCTGAGACCTTCGTCGGGCCACCTTCGAGTGTCTCCCTCCGGAGCACACTTCGAACCCTTGCCTCCGCAGAGGACTTGATCCACCAACTCCGAAGTCACTCCATTCGGAGTACCTTCGAAGTGCCTCACCTCCGAGGACTTTGTCTCGGAGTACCTTCAGCCGGAGCCACGCTCCGCACTCTCTGCCTTCACCTGGCACGCCTCGACCCGAGGACCGACCCGGACCACCTTCGCAGCCACCGTGACGGAGCTCCCCGCTCCCCTGGCATCAAGCCACCCGCTTGACCCAAGTTCACCTGGCTCGAACCCTGTCCGTCGCCTCCGGAGTCCCTGCGCACCACAGACAAGCAAACAAGTGTATCCAGTACTCCGGAGACCTCTCCGGGTTATCAACCTCCGGCACACACTCCGGTGTACCGCCCAAAGTACCGAAGCCATCGGTACGAACCCTAGTCATCGCGTACTGTCGGACCCCTCCGACGAGCACACTCCGCTGCACAGCTGCAGCAAGCAAACACCGAACACACTCCGGTGACACACCTCCGAACACCCTTCGGAGGACCCACCTCCGAAGCCCCTTCGGAGGTACCCTTCGAACAGAGGGTAAAATCCAGTCAATCACTCATCACAAAACACCGAAACCAACCCTTGGTTTCTCATAATCCTTGTCGATTCGCTCATGAATCGCCCGTTCAATCCACGTAACAGATTTCTATCGTTTTTATCAGTTTTTATCAGTAATTCGGTCTCTAGGCCAAATTACCTCTGATTTCCCGGTGTTTTGTAGATTTTTCATCCCTACCTTCTTCGCCAAGAACCCCTACATCCATCTATCACCAACGAGATGGTCGCCGGAGTCCAGAGACCAACCTTCAGAGGTTGTCGGTCTGATCGGCGGCACCCCTCTGGTCTGACCGACCCATGTTGTGCCATCATTAGGTGTGTCGGCATGCCCCGGTGTGACCGATGACCTGAGGCTGGTCCGACCGACCTCGCATGGAGCCCCCCAGACACCCTTCATGCTACACGTCGAGGCCCCTTCGGTCACCCCCTCCATCCGCCGGTGCGACCATCCGTGGGCTATCGGTTTGACCGGTAGTTTTGGGTCGGTCTGACCGCCCATGCCGAAGCCCTCGGCTACCTTCGCATCGCACACCGGAGGCCACCCTTCGGCTGCCCTCTACTATATACACCGAAGGACCCTTCAGCGACCCCTTTGCACCACCGGTCCGACCGGCGATGTGCTGTCGGTCTGACCGTCGAGTACACTTCAGACCTCTGGCCATTTTGATCCTTCTACCCACATTTTGGTTAGTTAAATAATATTATTTTTGTATTATTTGATTGTCTAGCGACTCTGTTTATTTCCTTTGTCACAGTCAAGGGTTGTCGGAACGCAGTATCAGCATCACGAGACATTTAGCGACCCACCCCTAGGCGTTAGCGCGCTTTTGGATTGTCAAACTGATGTCGGTGTCCGTTGGTGCTTTATCAACATATTTTAGTGTCAACAAAACCATATAATGTTTTCATCTCGAAAGCCACAGTAGAATACTGTGAATTAGAAACTAAGGGACTTGGGGGACTTCCGGAAAGTGCGACGGCAAGCGGCCGCCTTGCCCAAAGATAGGCATTGACGATGAGTGGGATCAGCCGACTCGGGGTGATCATAAGGGAATTCCATCGAAGCCAAGGGATGATTGTTGATGGCTTCGGTGGTGTAAATGTTAAGCCAAAGCTATAGAAACCACCAAGGATTACCGAAGTGTCTGACAAGTTCACCAGCCAATAACTTGGCTAATACCTGGTGGAGAAGAAAATAAGTGGCGCCAAGGAGATATCGGCCGATTGGAATTTTCTTATTTGCAGCAAGCTGCTCGGCTAAGGGTTCGAAATAAGAGGTCGGACCCAGAGTGGATCCGCAAAAGGAAAATCTTTCCAACTAAAAGTTGAGAAAGGCAACAAGATAGTAGATGGATATGCCATCATAAACCTAGTTATGATGAGCTCACTTGCCTGGTGCATATCTAATATGATATCAGATCCTCCAACAAAATCTCCTTTGACAAATATTTGTGGAAATGTAGGTCAGTTGCTGCATAAGCAAAATAGAATATATAGTGAACCAAAGAATAAAAAGTTCCTTGGTTGGTATTTTTAGATGTAATAGTTCCTTAATTCTGACATTACAACCAACTGAGATGTACATGATGATCCATATCTTGCACATGACACACAAGATTTCAACTCAATATAAATGAGGCCTTCAAAAGTAACATGACAAGTACAACTTCACAACATTGTAATGTGGGGACACAGACTGACATCTCTAAGTCTAATAATATTTTCTGGATCATAATGTTATAAATAAAGCCTCAAAAGCTCAACGTAAATGCTAACCTGATAATCGAACTTACATTTGTTGGGTTATCATCTTCTGGTGTTTTTAGCATAAGCATTCATAAAAGCTAATTTCTATAGAAAATTGGAAAGCATTTCCTTACATCTTTACCATACAATCTCAAATTGTATTCATGTCATGATAAATTTAATCAATATTATACAAGTCTAGTTCCTCCCCTTTTGCAATGCAATGATCTATTATCTTAAAAAACAAGATTAGGGAGGCATAGGAAGGAGCACCTCACATGTGGGATTTGACACTCTCTTTTATCTTGGGTCCCTCAAAAAGCGCTAATAGAGACATATGCAATAGGCATGTTATGACTTTAGAATTTAATAAGAACCATGCATTTCAAACTATATTTCAAACAAATCAGTATTTGGAGTTGCTTGGCTTACTATATTGCTGGAGAACTTTAACCACCAATGCATTGAACCCACACCTAGAAGCATCAAGATAACCCTTCATAGAGATCAAGATTGAGTTTTCTTTGATATCCTGCCCAAATATTTTGTTACAGCATTAACAAGTGGTAGAAACATATCATGAAACCTTAAGCCCAACCTACTATTGTCAGAATATAAATCCGTTGATCTAAACGCTCTGAGAGCCCAACAATATCATTGAAAGTCTTGCTGGAACTTTTGCTTGTAGGCTAGAAATCATGGTGCATATCAGGATCAACAACTATTCATGTTGAACTCATGTTTCCATTTGCATTATAATCACCAGTTCCTAAAGAGTAGTTCATAGACTGTTGGAAAGCTGGTTGTGACACAACCTATTCTTATGGTATCATGAAAGACATGGATGTAACACAAACATGAGATAAACATGACAACATATATTACTTTAATAGAGAGCAGTAAACACTAATAGAACTAGTTTGGTGTTTCTTATAAGGGCAAATTAATGATCCCCCGTATCACATATAACATAGAAGGCTGTTTACAGAACTTTAGCAGTGCTAGATTGGTTGGTTTCAGAAGTATATGGTGTGAAAAACTGGAAGAATGAAAGATAATGGCCTGGAAGCAATATACATGACACAAAGTAAAAATATTAACATGAGAGCAAAACAGAAGTTTTAAATGGAACCTAAGCAAAATTCCCCCACACCCATTGTTTTGTCGACCTAGTCCATATTCCAAACCTCGGTGAGCGGCACGATCTCACAAGCCTCTTGAAGAGGGCGATCGACACAAACCTCATCATAATTCCCCCTTGCAAAGACAACAAAGAAATAGTTAATCTAACGCAATAGCCCCACGATCCATAGGAGAAAAAAATGGCACAAATCAAGGAAAGTAGAGTCCGGCAAACAACGAACCCACTCAGGAGATAGAAAGTATTTACGAGTCGGTGCGGTGGACTCTTATGCAACCAACGACGCAGAGGAGGCGAGTGTTCTAAGTTTGGAAATGGACGAGATGAGAGGAAAGAAAACAAAATTAGAGATGTGGCATGCGACGACGCACAGAGAGATTGAACGGTGGAAACAATTGTGTCGACCGTCCTTAAAGTTTTAATAGGGTACATAAACAATATCTGTGCAATTTCTCCATTAATAACTGCGCTGATAACGATAATGATTTATTCCAATGGCAGATTTGGTGAATAACGGAAACTATATTTTTTCTGCCGTAGAAGAAGAAACGAGCACATCGCGATCAACTACCGGCTAAATCCACCATGGCCCCTATCGCCGCCTTCTCCTTCTCCACCGCCGTCGCCGCAGCTCGCCGGAGCTCCCCCTCCCACCTTCAGCTCCTTGCTCGCCACCGTCTCCCGTTCTCCGCCGCCGCCGCCTCTTTCTCCTCCGCTGCGTCACCGGCTGCCGCGGCGAGCTTCGGCTGGGAGGACGCCCTCCGCGTTGCCGCTGACTGCGGGCGGGGCGATGAGTCCGACCTCTCTGGGTACTTCCGTAAGGTTGACACCTGCAACCGAGGAATGGTAAGTTTTATCTCCATGCTACATTCTCGTGCTCGAACGCCTCAGGTGCTGATTCAATCGGGGTTTTGCAGGACAAAAAGGGGGAGTTCGTGGAGTTCATCGTGGAGGATCAAGTCGTGGGGTACATCCACAAGGGGTGAGGGTAATTAGCTTCCATTTTGAGAGCTGATTTATTCATAATTTGATCTGTTTCTTCCAAAATTTTGTGAATCGTGAGGAAACTAATCATGGAGTGGATATACAAGCAATGTAACTTTGTGTGAGTTTGTTGAATCTGGTCAACCAAGCAAAAAATGATATAAATATGGTAGAAATGGGAAAATTTACATGGGTAATTTGCAAATATTGGCCACATGTCTATCCCATTGCAGACTAAAACATTATGGTTGCTCCACATTAGTGTCTAAATACTTAAGCGAGCTGCATCATCATTTTGAGCTGCTTATTTGAACTGATGTCTGACTGTATCTTTTTTCCAGATTTCATTGCATACTTAGTCATATAAATTTCACAGTTCTCTGCATCATTTTATTTTTATTTTGTGCACATAGTAATTGCAATGCATGTTTTCTTTTGAAATTTCAAGATTCTTGTATGTAAGGTGTAAACTCATATAATAGCAAGGGCAAAGTTGTATTATTTTGGGATTCATTGTTCAGATTGGCACTTGGCAGTGTGGACTATGTGGATTGTGTACTACTTGTCATAATTACATTATTTGTGATCTAACATATGTTTTAGAGTAAGACTGATTTTTAACTTAGTGATGCCAATTTCTTTCAGTTTTATCGAACACCTAAGAGACTTCCATGATGTTTTCACGGTTGTCTTGGAGAACAATGGAAGCAATACTGTTGAACGTGTGACTCTCCACTCATCTCTAAGGACTCCAGATGAACGAACAAATGCTGTTGGATATGTTGTAAAATGCCTAGGAGAACTGATTCCAGGTATTCGAAATGAGGTACTTGCCACAATTCGATATCTGAGTCATTCAGCTGTTTTAAGAACATGCTTGATTGGAAATTTTGATGCATTTGTTGGTTTGCCAACTGTTGAAAAATCATGAGTAGGTGAGATATATAAGATAATGGTATAATGTCATGGACATGGGCATGGTACTGTAGCACCAGTTTAGGAATTGTTAGTTTACAGATATGATTAGGTTTCTTATTTTGGAGATAAGATTAGAATGTATTGTAATCTATTTCCTAGATTTTAGAGATTAGCTTCAAGTCAAGTCATGTCATCTATATAAGGATGGGTTCTATCTCTATTTCGTTAAGCAATGAAGAATTAGTGTAATCTTCCCTCAATGTTCATCATCCTAGTCTAAGTTCCTTCTCTCATCTCTAGCAGCCGATGCCACCTGGCTATCCTCCTAGTGCTGGCTATCCTCCTAGTGGTGTTTATCCCGTCATGAATTTGGTTCATGACACTATGGAAATTTTACTGGGCTTTTATCACTGGAATTGCCACAGTAATTGTTTTCAATGTTTTCCTTTCTTAGCAAGGCATTAATGGATACTTCACATTTTATCTTTATATTATCATTCTGACAATATTTTGCAATCTAACAGCTCTTTCCAATAACATCGTCCTATGGCATGCCTGTGTACTTCTCTCTGGAACGGGCTGCTGCTCCCTACTTTGGTATAAAGGTTCTCTGTCACACTTCCCAATCAGTTTGCAGCCACCTACAGAATAATAATGGAGTGTTCTACATCTCAAATAGCTGCTCACTGCTAACCATATATTTCATGTGATGAATTTACTGAGTTCATTTTTCTTTGATATGGTCCTTAGCCTATCTTCAAGTGTTTGATCCTTATCAATGAGATGTTATGTATGACAGGCTTACGGAGTTCATATGAATGGGTATGTTGAGAAGGACGGCCAGAAATTTCTTTGGATTGCTAAGAGAAGTGATATGAAGCAAACCTATCCAGGAATGCTTGATCATCTTGTTGCTGGTGGTCTGGTGTGCATTTCATTACTCTCTATTTTTGGTTTATCTTATTAGCAGTTTAGCACTAGTTATTTTCCAATGATTATGTTATTCATGCCATTTTCATTTGTAAACAATTAAAGTGGAATATTGCACATATCAGATGGTAACATCTTAACCTCCTAGTTGACTATTAAGAGAGCTGGTCTAGCATCAACTCGACTGATATCTCTGGCCACTGGGTCACCAGTTGTACCTCTAGGTCAGCGGTCATACTGTATGTTTCACCATAATAGTTCTAACTCATATAAACTTAAAAAATACGATCTATGGAACATTTAATTCTCTTCACAACATTGTGGTTTTGACCAGCTACATCAGATTTGTGGGAACTTTGGATTTCAAGTACTTGTAAGGTCTATCTTAAATACAAATCCATATTAGTGAAGCCAAAATGACTATTCTTGATGAAGCTTAAATGAGATGTTTCAGATGGCTTTTGGGGGCATATATTGTATCCTTATACCTGTTATTTATAAAGATGGGCTGCATGAAGAGGTGGGCATGTTAGGGTTCACAAGAAGTTTTTCTGAAGGGTTTTAATCCATCTTGTACATCAAAATGTCAGTTGGATCAAAAAAGTACAGAAGCTTTAGTCTCAAATGTGCTACACGGTTCTTTGCTTTTATCTGTTGTTTATCTACTGTAAAACTGATTTAACTTATTGATTGGTACACTGATTACCCTTGAATACTTTTAGCCATATGGAATCTCTTGTGAGGAGAATGTCATCAAGGAATGTGAAGAGGAAGCAGGAATCCCACGATCCATCTCAAGCAAGTAATATGATAACTGTTGTCTGAGAAACTATAAATTTCACTGTAATCTCATACATGGATATTTACATGTTTGCCATGTGAAGTATCCATTTGCTCATAATTACAATAATTGCTAGTGCTATGTCGGTTGGAGCAATCTCTTACATGGATATTGAAGGGTTTAGATACAAAAGGGATGTTCTCTTCTGCTATGACCTTAAACTTCCTGCAGATTTTGTTCCTAATAATGAAGGTAGGTATTTACATCTACAGAACAAAAACTTGACACCATGTTATAATTTTCTGTTCTTTACAAATGGCGCACTGTCAGGATAACATTTAACAGATCTGCTATAAACCTACGACAGATGGAGAGGTTGATAGCTTCAGATTAATCCCTGTACGACATGCTGCAAATATCATACGGAGGACAGATTTCTTGAAGCCAAATTGCAACCTTGTGATTATTCACTTCCTCTTCCGTCATGGGTATTGCGCACATTATATTCCTATATTCTTCCTTCGAAAAAATTTGTTTTGTGAGCCATGCAATTTCTTGAACAAAAGTTTCTCACATGCTAGCTTGATAATTTTGCTTCTAGGTTTATAAACCCAGATTGTCATGGCTACCTAAAGCTGCTTGAAAGCTTGAGGAGAGGTGATTGTTCTTAGTGCTGCCTTCAGTTCAGACAACTGGATACTTATCATTAATTGCGGTCTCTTGGAGTAAGCTAGAAAGGTCATTGATTGCAAACAAGTAAATCCTACCGTCACATTTTATATTTCTTAAAGTTGTAAATTTTGCTTCATGTATAATCTTCAGCGTCAAAAAGGAGAATGAATTTGTCGAGGAAGGACAGAAGAGTCTCTCTCTCTCTCTCTCTCTCTCTCTCTCTCTTCTTCACTTTGTTTGTGTGTGCGCGCGCGCTATTGTAGGGCTGTTTTTACTCTGCCTTACCTTGCCTTGCCAGGTTCTAAAATTTAGTAGAGGGTCCTTTTACGTGAAAGGTTGTGATGGAGGGGAGAGGGTCTTTTTTATCCTAAAAGATTGTGATATCCTTTTGTCCTAAAGGTTGTTGTGATAGGTTTGATGTGTTAGTAGAAAACTTATCCATTTAAATTCAAATAGAGATGAAATCCTAGATTGGGTTTCAACTCTACTACCATAACTTGTTTGTTATTAAAAGACTTTGAAGAAGAAAGCAGACTTTTTTGTGGTTGTCATGAAATCATTACGTCGAACAAACTGAGACATTTTGACTGATTATGACGATCTTAGTCTCGAGATACTCAGTTCGCATCGTCTTTAACCTTCAATCAGTCGCACGCGCCCTAGTTCCACTCAATGAAAAGTGGGTCCAGGCATCGAAAGCCATTCGCTCGCCAAATCTCATGGAAAAAAACATGAAGTGTCGTAAACCTTGAGACTTTGTCTGGATACCTGTCACGTGGAAGTAGAAGAGATCCAATTGAGATGAAGCGAGGTGAGGAGGCTGCCTCGGTCGGTGGCACGGGCTGCGGGGTGGTGTGGTTGGTATAAATAGTGTGGCATAGTTCCAATTGAGATGAAGCCGAGGCGAGGAGAATGCCTCGGTCGGTGGCGCGGGCCGCGGGGTGGTGTTGGTTGGCAGAAATAGTGTGGCATAACGTGGCAGCAACGGGAGGCTATATATGGGGTAGGTGGGGGTGCGATGTGGTCGGCGAAAATAGCACGACGCCTCCGTAGAGCGGGGCAGACGGGTGGTGTGACAGCAAGACGAGAGTCCTGGAGCAGTCGCCCGGGCATTGCTATCGCCCTGCTTCTAAGTGATTAAAACGGAGCGAGAAACTTCGTATGTTCCGGGAAAAACGGAAACGGAATATTCCACGTAATAAAAACGGAAAGTTTCCGTTTTCACAGTTTTTTATTGCGTGATATAGAATATTAGCTTTTACTTTTTCACATTATATAAAATTTAAACTATATTCTATTCATAAAATATTAAACAAATTAATTTAAATTAATATATAATTATTTTCTTAAAAAATAATATATATTCATTACAACTAAAATAAAACTTGTTTTTACTTTATTATATGTATTTATCATTTATTAATATGCGTGTAAATTGAACATATTTATTTTTTTATCGTACTTTTTTCATATATTAAGGGTTTTTTTATAGTTTCGATAGATATTCGGTTCCGTATTCGTATCCGCTCCTTATTCGGTCCGTATTTGTTTCCGATGGTATTTGTTTTTGTATCCGTTTTCGGGATATCCGTATTCGTTTTCGTTTCCATAAAAAAAATACGGAAACGAATATGGTAGCACACATTTCCGTCTGTTTCTGCTCCGTTTTCATTCCTACCTATTCCCACTGGTCGCGCCGCCCCACACCACCACCCTCCACATTAGAGATGGGACTTGGGCTAGATTTTTTTGGACCGGCTCAAGGTACGGAGGTCCGGTCTACGCAAAGCAGTCCGGTATAGTGCGAGGATGGACTAGGTTGGCACAGCCTGTATAAGGGCTGGACATGGGCCTAGGAGTTAGGCTCGGTGGGTCGCCTAGATATGACATGTAAAGTAGATCGTGCTTTGGTTGGCCCGGTACAAAAAAGCTCATGGGACGAGAAGTCCTATGCGCCCACGGCCAGAGGACATTACATCTTGTTATTAAAAATAAAAAAGTCAGCAAATTACTATTTGAATATACTTTGCTCTATATCATGTATAGGACATTCATATGCATGACAAATCAAAATATAAATATATATGATCGATAGTAAAGAAAGTAGTATTAATGAACTAGTATCATGTGTAAATTAGTAATGAAATTCTTTTTCCTATTTTTTCGGGGTTGTTCTATATTTTATGTGAACTATAATTTTCATTATTCAAAGATAAATTAAATAAATATTTCCATAATTTTAGTAAGATATAATATAACGATGTTACAAAGTTAGGGCAGTTCCTAGGCCGGCACAGCCCATTCGAGCCCAATGTGCTTTGGGTCATGCTTGGGCTTCGCAAACACTACTTTGGGCTAGTCCGACATGGCCCATAGATTTGCGAACACTCCGTTTTCATCCCTACCTGCTCCATTTTAGGTCCTAGCCCGAAGGACCCGGGCTAGACTGGCCCAGCACGGCCCAAATCCCATCTCTGCTCCACATGTGCCCTCGTGCTACCTCGCCCCATCATCGTCGTGTTGCTGTCATCGGCGTGCTGCCCCACCCCATGACCTCTCAATGTCACCGTGATGCTCCCATTGGTCGCTAGTGTCCCGCTAGATCCATGCCGCTCTTGTTGCCCCGTGTCACCGGTTTCCTCACCTCCATTTCATTCACTCTGTTAAATCTCCTTCACCTCCATGTGCCGGGTATTTAGACGAGAACCTTACAAGCAGGGGTCTAGGGCCCTCTCCATACATTTTTTTCAAATCTTAGTGAACACTTGTTGTTTTGATCATCACGTGACATCGTGCCTAACCATCAAATATTGTGTTTGGTTGAGCTGTGGCTGTGGAAAAAAGATGTTGTGGGCTGTGGGTTGTGAAAAAATTGTTGTGGGATGTCAGCTGTGAGAAAGCTGAAAGTCGTTTGGCTGAAACAACTCTAGAGAAGCTGCTTTGAGCTATGCGCTGTGTAAAAACTCAATTTATGAAATTTTGTATGGTTGTATGAAATTTAAAATGTCAATTTAGGAAATTTTGTATGGTTGTATGAAATTTGAAATGTCAATTTATGAAATTTTGTATGGTTGTATGAAATTTGAAATGTCAATTTATGAAATTTTGTATAGTATGAAATTTGAAATGTCAATTTATGAAATTTTGTATTGTTGTATGAAATTTGAAATGTCAATTTATGGAATTTTGTATGGTTGTAGGAAATTTGAAATGTCAATTTATGGAATTTTGTATGGTTGTATGAAATTTGAAATGTCAATTTATGAAATTTTGTATGGTTGTATGAAATTTGAAATGTCAATTTATGGATTTTTGTATGGTTGTACGAAATTTAAAATGTCAATTTATGAAATTTTGTCTGGTTGCGAAGCCAGAAGCAAGAAGCCGTAGAAAGTAGGTCCGGAGGAGCTTTCACAGTTTCACTGCACCAAAAGTTATTTTTACTAAAAGCTACTGGTTTGGAATAGGCCCTTTGGTTTTGTTTGTGGCTTCCAGGAAACAAAAGCTGCTCCCAAAAGACAAACCAAAGGGACCCATAATGTCCATTGTTTTATTGGCCAATAAACATTCTATTGGTGCTTGGTTTGTTCGATGCAATGTAAATGATAATAGAATTAATTACAATGTCAAGTGATAACAATGTATCAGATTACCATATTTGTTTGGTTAACAAGCGTAATGTATTATGTTTACATTATAGTGCTTGGTTGATAAGTATAATGTATTATGGTAATACAATCTCATACCAGACTAGTTAGAGTATAATGGTCTGATTACTAGGTTGTAATCTAATTAGATTACATGGTATCTAATATCAGCACATTCAAACCAAACTAAATTTAATGTAATTAGTTTGCATCGTAAACAATAAACCTAACCAAACATCTTCTCACTGTGTAACATCCATTGAACAGTAAAATTAAAAAAACATTTCAACTTCATTCAACCATGTTCAAATTCCTAAATTATTCTGAATTCACAATCCACATTATGACACTATTATAATTTTTATTAGGGTTTCTATCTATTTTTTTAGTTTAATTTCTTTTGCCTATAGTTGCGCTCACTAGAGAAATTCTAGACACCGTTTTCGAGGATGTAGAGTATCTCCGTGAGTCTTCTTGTGACCATGGTTGATCCCAATTTTCATATTTTCAATTAATTTATAAGATTAGGTTCACTCAATAAGCAAATGTCGTCAGTCGCAAAATGACTTGGCGTCTGTTTGGTTTAGATTTTTGAATTAGTTTTTTGTCTCGAAATCTGGAATTTGAATCAAACAGTTATTTTTGGCACCTAGTTTTTCTTGAATCTATAGATTTTCACAATGCAAATAGGAAGTTGGAGGTACCCTAGATTCTCGCAGCCAACTTTTGGTAGAAATTATCCACCTTGTCATTAATAAAATACTCCTTTTGTTGATATAGAGTACTTGAAACTAAATAGTTTCCTAAGAATAAAAGTTAATATATGATTGTTGGAAAACATAAATACATTTCAATTATAAATAATTTCATTTTAGTTTTCTTATTACAACAATGATTTAAATGCACATTATTAAACAAGTCAGTGTTTATATTGAGAGTGCATATTAATAGTGCAACCAAATATTATGGGTATTACAAACATTTACTATATGTCGTTGTATATGACAACAGTTCTCAATGGGAGTACTCGAAGAGAGGTTTTGGTTTAGCTAATGGGAGTTGTGCTATGATTTAATGGTTATCTTAGGAAATGAGTTCAAGACAAAGATTTTTAGACAAGTTCAGGCCTCCTAGAGGATAATAATCCTACTTATGTATATGTGTGATATTAGAATGATCCCAACATAATGTCAGATATTCTTGTTCCCCTTTTTAGACTCTCTCTGATCCCTTTATACGAGAGGAATCGGGGGTTACAAATTAGGTGCAATGAGTTCCATTAAAGACTGATTAAAGGAGGAAATGATTAGTCTATGGGAGATAACTTTAGAATTTTTTGTAAGTTTATGAATATTTAATGACGATCTGTCTCTTGATGGCGATTTTTCGAAAGCTGGTGGTCGAGGAGATCTCTTCCCAAGTGCTCAACTTGGGAGCTTGTGGATCTCTAAAAGATGTCCACCCGGAGAAATCCGTCTGTCGTCTTGAAATCGTTCGGCAAGTAACCCGAGATTATATTCTCGACGGCAGCCCCGAGCATTTTTTAGTGTGTCGATAAGTTTGAGGAGTCAGAAGGTTCTTTGAAGATTCAATCTTGATGAATTTTTCCCAATTAGTGCACCGCTCATGTGCACCTGCCGAGTGTAGCCCTCGAGACTGGAGTTTCTTGATTAAAATAAGCTTTGGTCTCAAAAATCCTTTTAAATCCGTTCAGACATAGTGTTGGCATCCACAGTAACCGACTTGAGTCAAGGGACTTGTAGGCCCATCAAGTGCTTTTGGCAAAAAATGTGTCAAGTGGTATAGGACGACAGTTCAAAGGGACCTGCACAACTTCCAAGGTTGCCTTTTGGACGTCAGTTTAAATAAATTGTAAGCGTCGATTGTTCCACTAATATTCGCCACAGGATCTACAATCATCGGGTTTAGATGGTAGGGTTTAAAAATGTTGATCAGCTGTAACACACTGAATTTTTGCCAGATATTATTTTTGAGAAAATAAAAATTGAGAAAAGTATTATTTAAAGTTTGAAAATAATTAAAAATCTTAAGAAATAATTCACATTTTGAGTTGGGTTTTTTTGTTAAATTATCTAACTCAAAAGAATATTTTAGGAAAATTTTACAAATTTTTAGGACTTTTGCAGCTAGCATAGAAATTACAAACGAATTTCATCAATTATTTTAATTGGAAATGAATTTTATTCCTGTTGGGCCGCCTGCCCCCAATCTCTCTCCGCGGAGCAACCCACTTGCGTGCTCTCACTGACAGCCGGGCCCCGCCTGTAGGCGCCGTCCTTCGCCCGCACACACATCCCCTCTCTCTGCCGTGTAGACCCTGCCTATCAGTCTCGCGCCCCTGCTTCGCTCGCTAACTCGTGGACCCCACTTGTCAGTCCTTTCGTCCCCGTCTCAGACTCTCGCTAGAATTCCTCACCGTCGCCGCAAACTCTAAAATCTGACGCTTTGATCCGTGATCTCCAGCTCCGCCGCCCCTATAAAACCCTCTGTCCCGATTGCCCGAACCCATTCCACCCCTTCGTCTCGCCGATCGCCGCCTCATCGTCGATGAACTCTAGAGAACCCATTTGCCGCTCTATTTTTGCTCTGGTCACCTCGCCACACCGCTCTATTTTTGCTCCAGTCATCGTGACCGCCACCAACTCCCTGTCCTCGGCATCGACCCCGTTCGTCCTCCCCGTCACCGGATCTCATCGGAGTCGTCAACCCAAGGAGTTTCTTCCACCTCTACTCGTCGCCGGCCATCACCCGTCATCGTCGGGCCCCAATTCAGGTACCATTTGATGCCACTTCTTATTCTCTATCCATTTGTGCCATCGGTTTGCCCTGTCGCCGCGCTCAGTCGCCATCGACAACGCACCCGTGTGCCAGATCGAACCCTGGCCCTCCGATCCAAATCATGCGGTCCTGATTAATCCATGATGTGGATCATTCTGGTGCGTCCATCATACCGGTTTGTGACGTGGCTCGTTCTATATGTCCCTAGATATGTCTCTTATCAAGGTTCTAAAATATGGACGCAATGTTTGGAAAATATTTAAGCTAATGGTAAAGGTGGGTTTTCGGGTGCAAGCGAGTGCATTGGTTGGTGGCACTCAGGGCATGTGGGATCGGAATGGCGACTAGAGGGGGGTGAATAGGCACCTCGACAAATTCTTGTGAATATGATGACCTGTTCAAATCACCCAATGCACCTCTAAATGAACAAGCAGAAGCAGATGTAGTAAAGAATCCGATAAAAATAGATGCTATCACCCTCCTATCTGATATTATGTCGAATGATAGATTGAGGGATCACCAACACTGAATTTGCGCACACAAAAACTAAACTTTAAAAATAGCTCTAGAACTTTTTTGTTTCTATTCGGACAATGAAACGTCGAATTAATTTCAAGAACTCAAGTTTCTTCTCTCAAATATGCAGCCCCAAAAAGTGTTCAGATCAAAAAACTTCAGAGGAAAGAATTAAAAAACCGGCAGAAATTAATTGTTTCTCTGCACAACACACAAAGAGGAATAATTCAGATACAAAAGAAATCACATAAAAAATAATTTCAGAATGGACTTGGTGGAACATGTGCTCAGTAGTACATGCAGTTGTTAATGGCAAAAAGCATCACTGCATACGGTAACACATGATCAGCAAGCTGGGTAAGAAAAAGAAGGGAGAAAAATGTTTCTAGATTCAACTTTCAGCCTTTAAGATTTTCAGCAAATGGCCACCTTCCAGAATTTTTATAGCATATAGATGAGCCAAAAACTATATGTAGATGTGTTCATAACCTTTTGCAAACTTCAAACATAGAACCCTTGTAACTTGGACAACAAGAGTTATGTAGAACTCAGGTCTAAAAACATAACCAAAACAGATCAAAAATAGCCACAAAGATTGAATCCAGACTGAAAACAAAACACAAAACTTGGCAGAAATCAGAAGTTTTCAGAACTTTTTAGGCACTTTGTTGGACAAAAAAATATATGCAGCAATGGTCAAAACCTTTTGCAAATTTCAAACATGGAACCCTTGAAACTTGGACAACAAAAGTTATGTAGAACTCAGGTCCAAAAACAATATCAAAACAATTCAAAACTCAGCTTCAAAAGTGAATCACAAAGTGATGAGCAGTACCTGCGCTGGAAGCTCCTGGTTGCGCTGTTCTGTGCTTGATCCGACACAAACAGATGATGAACAGTAAGCACAAAATTATGAACAACAAAAAGGCTAGAACAAAATAGAAATTGTGGTTGGTAGCCCCCAAAATGTTCAGCTGAAAAAGAGTCACTTAAACCTTAGGCCTTTGGGTCCTTTATATAAGCAAGCCCATTAAAGAAATCACCAAAATGCCATTAGCGTAAAAGTTCTAGGTATTTACCTAATTGCCATAATGAATTTTCAGAATTACAAATTCTGAAAAATCCATTAATGCAAACTCGTAATTTATTACATCACAGACCCTATTCTTTTAATATTTTTTTTCAGAATTAAGAATTCCAAAAAATACTAAAAGATTACGCTTAATCTAAACTACAAAAAAGAAAAAATAGAATCCTAATTACTGAAATTAAAAATGTTTTCTGATGCGACGGTTTTCAGAAAAACTAACAAAGCCTCCTCGATCGTCGACATGTGACGCTAATCCATGAACTCGACCGCCTAATCACTTGCACTGGCCTCCCTTTCGCTGACTTGACCATCACGTTGTCTCGACCATCCGTCCATTCATGTCTTGCTCTATCTCCTCGTGCACTCCTAAGATCATCTCCAACTTCCCCCGGCATCCTTGATCCTCTGGCATCGAGCTACCCGCTTGACCCTTGATCACCCGCCATTGACAATTGGTTAGCATCTCCACCCTTCACACATGATACAAGCCAAAACACGAAACGTGATGCACACCGATCCCCTCGGCATCCACTCCCCATATCCACACATAGATCCCATCGATGCAATCAAGCCATCACTCACTCCACTCCATATATCTCAACCTTGTCAATCAATCATCATACAGACAAAAACTACAGTGCAACCTCACTTGATTTCATAATCTCCCCTTTGATGAGTGCATTGGCAACCCCAAAAAAAACATGATGAAAGTTTCAAGTTAAGCGCACAAGTGACCATAAAAACTTAGAAAAGAGCCAAAACATGTCACTTGGTAAAAGATATCTCCCCCTTGGGAAAAAAACTCATGCAAAACATTCTCCCTATCTTTGGCAAGAGCATCAATGCATCATAAAATCCATTACTCCCCCTTAACAAAGCAATCATCCAAAAGCATCATCATGAAAGCTATTACTCCCCAATCATCAAAAGCATCATGTAAACCATTTCTCCCCCTTTGGCAATGCAAGCATCAAGATGATAAAAAGATGCAAAGAGGGGAGTGAGGGTAGAGTATAGATGCAAGCTTCTGAAACATGAGCAATTCCAATTATAGTACAAACAAGTATTTGCCTTGAACATTGTCTAAAAGTATTGTATGAAATACTCAGATGAATACAAACTAAACAAAAGCATGAGCAAGCATTTTCACATTTTAGCAAATAAAAGCATCACTACTCAAGCTAGCATACTAGACATGGCAAGGCATGAGATGCAAAAACTAATCAAATACTAACCAGATAAGCATATCCCACTACAAGGAGCTTCAGCAAACTTGATATGCAATTGATTCAAGATTTTTTATTTTTTTTATTTTTCATTTTAGTGTTAGGGGTTATTTGCATGTTAACCTTATGCTAACTGACCATGCTAAGCCTAGGTTGAAACCATCAGAAGCTTAAAGCAATGATCTTAGCATACACTTTAATGTCTCAGTTCATACCAAAGTGCTATGGTAAGTAGTCTTGAACAAAGTAGTGCGACAAAGCAAACCCACCTGGATCTTTTCAATTTTAGCACAAAACAACATGAATATCAATCATTTTCATTTCATTTTTCATTCATTTTCATTCATTTTTCCTTTTTTAATTTTCAGTACAATATTTTTGATAAAATCAAGTTGCGTATTAGCATCCAAGTGAAAAAGGACTTAGTTACCAGGTAAGTAAAATATAGCAAAAACACTCAACCTATTCATGCTAGTTTCTAGACTAAGCAGTGATCATTTTCAAATTTTTCACAAATAAAAACCATGCTCATGACAGATATCAGATGTAATCAAGCCAAGTGCAATCAATAGTATTAAAGACAATACTTCAAAGGCATAACAAATCATGTACTTGTAAAAGCAATTAATCATATAACAGAAGCTCATGCGGTGCTACACAACTCCCCTTCAAAATATGCTAAAAGATCTCGAATGCTCGGTGTTGGGGTGAGTAAAAACTGTTTAGGAATCCAGCATTGTAAAACTCGAGAACCAGGTAAAGCAGTAGACTGATTATGCACAGGTATGAACCATGATAAAATATGTGTGGTCTACCTACAAAGTACGAACCTGGAAAATGATGAGGTCTCCTAAACTATCGAGAATCAAAACCTCTTATACGCGGTCTAGCACCATATGAAGCATGGTGTACACCACGATGGGCAAAATCTCTCATGGGACCATGGGGAGCCTCAAAATCAGAATAAGAGTGAAAACCAGACTCATGCATACCAAAAGATGGGTAATGCATGTCCTGAAAGCTCATCGCAAAAGACTATCGTTCATCCTTGATACGACGAAAGCAAAACCCAACCAAATGACCCACCCGATGACAATATGAGCAGTGATACACTTTCTTCGGTGTGTGAGCATGGGTCTCAGGCGCAAATCTCACAGTCTTCTTGGGTTTTTGCTGAAGAGATTCCTTTGGTGAACGAAGGGATTTCTTAATAGGTTGAGTAGGATTCTCGGCTTTTTATGTGGTGTTTAATTGGGCTCTTTCTTTCTCAAGGGTAGTGGGTGGAGTGAACACTGTTTCGCTCGGAGTGTTTGAAGTGGTTCTCTCATAGCCCAACCCTAGAGCTAACCCTGCTTGGTCAGCACACAATTTTGTTTTAGCCAAAAGCAAATCTATCCTACCCTTTCCTTCAGTGCATTTTTCAACCACGGAGAGAAGATAATCATTTTCACATTTTAGTTTTTCGACTTGCTCTCTAGCAAAGATGAGTTGGTCCTTAAGGGTGATGCAGATGGGACAAGATGGTTGCACATCCTTAGAACACTCAGAACTCTCCAATCTAGCCTTAACTTCATCAACATGTCTATCTCACAAATTAATGCTTTCAACAAGTAAAGGACAATTCATGCATTCGTTGATGACAGCAGGACTAGACTCCACCTCCAAAAGCTGCTTTTCAGTAATTTCATGTTTTTCAACAATTTGAGCATGTATAAAACACAGCTGAGCAAGTTTATTCATGACAACAAAACATGACTCACATTCGACATCATCAAACTTAGATTTAAAATTGCAAGTTCAGTGGAAATAGTTTCAAGCCTGAATTTTAGTTCTTTTCATTCTTTAGCAGCAAGTTTAAGTAATCTATCCTGAGAACAGACAACATCATGCAATTCATCATTTTGAACAAGAAGCTGATCACGGGATAGATATACCTTAGAAGTGTCAAGCTTGTCGCTGCTATGGTTGCCATCGACTATGAAGCAAAGGCCGGTGAGATCCATTGTTTTCTTCTCCTTCTTCTCCTTCTTGGGAGGTTCCTACTCCTCTGAGCTTGGCTCCTCGCTTGATGTACCGTCGATGTCGCTGAGGGCGGCCACAAAAGATATGGCTACTCTTTTAGCCACTTTTCCGCGCTTCCCTTTAAAGTAAGGTTTCCTGTTCCACTTCTGGTGCTTGTGCTCATTTTCATTTTTCATTTTTAATTTAGGGCACTTCGCTTTTATGTGAGAAAGATCTCCATATTCAAAACATCCCTGCGACCCTCCTCTCCTTTGGTCCCGTCTATCGTTGTAGAAGTGGGTGAAGTTCTTAATAATGAGAGCTAGCTCCTCATCATCGAGCGTGTTCACTTGTTCTTTTGTGACAGAGTAAGGGAGGACAAGTCAAAACCACCAGAATAAGCACAAACTACAGAACCACCAGAAAAGTTACCTCCCGATGAGATACCACTGTCAGGACCAGAAACCAAAGCAATAGAAGTCAATAAAGAGTTTCCAAATCCTAGACGAGATGCCTTGAAAATATCAGTGGACTTGAGCTTACTAAAGTGTTCATTGCAAGTCAAGGTATCAAAGCTGACCGACTCTTCAATACTAGAGATCTTCACCTCCCATATGCTACGATCAAGAGCATAGAGATGTTTGATAGCTCTATCATGGTCCGAATAAGCTAAATTCCCAGTGGAGCACAAATTGCTCACAATCCCATCAAATCGAGCAAACATGGCATCTACAGATTGATCGGGGCCTTGCACAAACATTTGATATTCTTGATTATATGTGCTTTGCCGCCTAGTCTTAATCTGAGTAGTGCCCTCATAGAATGTTTTTAAAGTGGTCCAAATTTCACACGTAGTTTGAAGATGCTGGACCCTATCAAACTCTTTTTGACTCAGACTCATGAACAGTATATTTCGTGTCTTTCTGTTACAATCGTACTATTCCTTTTGAGCCTCAGTGGTGCGAGTTTTAGGGATCACATATTGGGAATCAATAATGTCCCAAATTGCACTTCCTTGGCTTAGTTGGTAAGCCTCCATGCGCACCTTCCAATAAGAAAAATCGCAACCATCAAATATCGAAATCTTAGTGTTTCTTTTCATGTCGCCAAAAAGGATCACAAACCGGTTAAAGTCAACTGTGAATCCAGACTGAAAACAGAACACAACTTGGCAGAAATTATAAGTTTTCAGAACTTTTTAGGCACTTTGTTGAATAGAAAATATATGCATAAGTGGTCAAAACCTTTTGCAAATTTCAAACATGGAACCCTTGAAACTTGGACAACAAAAGTTATGTAAAACTCAGGTCCAAAAACAGTATCAAAACAGTTAAAAACTCATTTCTAAAAGTGAATCACAAAGGGATGAAGAGTACTTGCATTGGAATCTCCTCGCTGCGATGTTCTGTGCTTGATCCGACACAAACAGATGCTGAACAGTAAGAACGAAATTAAGAACAGCAAAAAGGCTAGAACAAAATAGAAATTGTGGTTGGTAGCCCCCAAAATGTTCAGCTGAAAAAGAGTCACCTAAACCCTAGGCCTTTGGGTCCTTTATATAGGCAAGTCCATTAAAGAAATCACTAAATGCCATTAGGATAAAAGTTTTAGGTATTTACCTAATTGCCATAATGAATTTACAGAATTACAAATTCTGAAAAATCCATTAATGCAAACTCCTAATTTATTACATCATACACCCTATTCTTTTAATATTTTTCAGAATTAAGAATTCCGAAAAATACTAAGACATTACGCTTAATCTAGACGACAAAACAGAAAAAATAGACTCCTAATTACTGGAATTTAAAATGTTTTCTGATTCGACGGTTTTTAGCAAAAACCGACAAAGCCTCCTCGATCGCCAACATGTGACACCAATCCGCGAACTCGACCGCCAGCAAGTCTCTCCCGCTCTCGATTCCCTCGAGCCGCCTGATCACTTGCACTGGCCTCCCTTTCGCTGACTTGACCATCACGTTGTCTTGACCATCCGTCCGTTCATGTCTTGCTCTATCTCCTCGTGCACTCCTGGGATCATCTCCAACTTCACCCAGCATCCTTGATCCTGTGGCATCGAGCTTCCCGCTTGACCCTTGATCACCCTTCATTGACACATGATACAAGCCAAAACACAAAACGCGACACACACCGATCCCCTCGGCATCCACTCCCCATATCCACACATCGATCCCATCGATGCAATCAAGCATCACTCACTCCACTCCAGATCGCTCAACCTTGTCAATCACTCATCATACAGACAAAAACCACAGTGCGACCTCACTTGGTTTCACAAGGCCCTATTGAAGGATATGCCCAAGAAAATTCCTTGAATCGGAAGTTCTGATATGTAGTATTTGAAGTTTCGATTATTATCTAGTCTCGATATAGAGAGAAAATGTTGCTTCAGAAGTTCCGATATGGTATTGGAAGTTTCGACGAGACAGAAGTTCTGATTCGGAATTGGGAAATTTTGTACTGATCAGAAGTTCCGATATGGTATCGAAAGTTCTGAGGTGGGCGATAACAAATTGGATTTGTTGCGTGTCGTACTGTATCGAGAGACCTAAAATACCCTGTCGGAAGTTCCGATCCAATATCGGAAGTTCCGACGTAGGCAAACAGATTAGATCTGTTATGGTTTTGAGGATTTCAAGATAGGCATGACCAGGGGGCTCTCAACCCTATAAAAGGAGAGGAGGAGGACGTCTTGGTACCAAGGAATAAGCCTAGATTAGACCTAGCCACCAAAGAGTGCTCTCATTCCTTTCTTGATCTCAATCCTTGAGGTCAAGGATCCCCGTCTCTCACGTGCGGTGCTAGCACGCTACCGTGGGAGGTTCTCCGTCCCTGTACGTGTGGACTCCGTGGAGGCATTGCTCCAATAGCAACGCTCGTGGACAACATACGAACGAGTACGTCATCTTCATCGATCGGATCGGTGAGGGACGGCAAGGACGAAGCGAGGATAGGCTTGACGCGCTACTCCGACATCTTCTTCCGCTGCACCTAGCGTGTCTCATGCTAGAAGGTACTGATCCATGATCTCGCACGCGCATGAGTCTTGGGCTTAGGGCGTAAATTTTGAATTTGCCGGCTAGCGTAGCTCCCCTAATCCCCAACAGTGGTATAAGAGCCTATGTGAATAGTGTTCGATCTGGATCCCTCATGTATGGAGATACATGGTGGAAAAATAGATTAGATATGTTTCTATCCACAGCAGATCGGAAGTTCCGATAATGATTGGAAGTTATGATGGTGGATCGAAAGTTTCGATGGTGATCAGATGTTCCGATATCGAATAATGATTCAATACAGAAAGCAATTGTTGCGGTGCGGGATTCTGATATTGATCGGAAGTTCTGGGGATCGGAAGTTCCGATGCTAGATCGGAAGTTCCGACCCAACTGAATTTGAAAAATCGAGCCTATTGAGCCAGGTTTTTCAGATCCAGATTCCAGTCACTTGTAGATTGCTCGCCTAACTTTGTTTTGCAAAGAATAATCTGACTGGCATGGCCTTGGATAAATGTGATGTATGAGATGAATGTAATGAATGTAGATTAAATATGGCATGCATGTCATGGTTATTTACAGCCCAAGGGTGATGTAAAATTTAGTATGGCTTGCATGTCGTTTCCACGGTGCTTCGGCCCAAGTAATTAGTATAGGCTATGCGAGATAGACTAGTACTCTTTATGGAGGCCAGGAGCACGCACTCATTGATTGGAGCCATGGAGATGGAGATCGCCATGTGAAGAAGGCCATGCTATGTCATAGTTAATATGATTGCCTGTGATGTTTTCATATGTTCCTTTTATTCTATTCTTGCATGTTTCGTGTGCGCTAGGAACGTTACAGTGCTAGAATAGTTTTCCCTCAGAAAATAAAGTGTTAATGCTCTTCCCAATAGCTGCACCCACCAAGGTTCGTGCTGATCGATAGTGAGTCTATCAAAGCATGGTGCTATATTTTATCTCGACTAGTTGAGGCAGAAGTTTCGATCTAGGATCGGAAGTTCCGACGTGGGAAAACAGATTGGATCTGTTACGGTTTTGAGGATTTCTAGATAGGCACGACCAGGGGGCTCTCATCCCTATAAAAGGAGAGGATGAGGACGTCTTGGTTCCAAGGAATAAGCCTAGATTAGACCTAGCCACCAAAGAGTCCTCTCCTTCCTTTATTGATCTCAATTATTGAGGTCAAGGATCCCCATCTCTCACGTGCGGTGCTAGCACGCTGCCGTGGGAGGTTCTCCATCCCTATACATGTGGACTCCGTAGAGGCGTTGCTCCAACAACGACGCTCGTAGACATCTACATACGAACGACTACGTCGTCTTCATCGATCGGATCGGTGAGGGACATCAAGGACGAAGCGAGGATAGGCTCGACGCGCTACTCCTACATCTTCTTCCGTTGCACCTAGCGCATCTCGTGCTAGAAGGTACTGATCCATGATCTCACACGTGCATAAGTCTTGGGCTTAGGGCATAAATTTTGAATTTACCGGCTAGCATAGCTCCCCTATTCCCCAACAACTATAAGGACCGGTCGACGGGATCTATTGCAAAGCATTTTTGTACAAGCCACAAGTCTAGTGGGTAAGGCCTAACCTAGCGTATAGGTCAGTTCAGTAGGATGCACTGAGCGGCGAGCCTAGAGAGTCAATAAGAAAGGACGCCTTATTTCATTTTTATTGACTAGACACAATGACATAAAAGGGGGTCTACGTAATCCAAGTGTTGGAGCGTTGGCAAAACCTAGTGTGGTTGTCCTTCTGCTGAGATGAGCTATGTCAAAGGGTTTGGGTAGAAATTTGGTCAAGACCTGCTAAACTCTTGCCTTGTGGGTAAATTTGTACACCTCGTGATCAGAGTAATTTTTTTTTGAAAAGTCGTGCCTACGGTTATGGGCGAACCAAGTGATGTTCTCCACAATTAGTCTAAATAACTTGAATGTGAATGGTTATTAATTTTATAAGGACTATTGTGCGAGTGAGTACAGTTGTCCTACTCTAGGTAGTGGATGGTTTTCATATCATTTACTTTATGTTCATTAAGCATATTCACCATAAATGCTTAACTACCAAAATGTACTTTTATGCAAAACAAGTCATATGCATATCCTTTGATATTAACTTTGCATTTATGTAGCATTCGGTGGCTTGTTGAGTACATTTTGTACTCATCCTTGTTGAAACACTCTTTTTTAGATATTGAGTTTGTCAAAGAAGAAAGTCTAAAGTAATATGTTCCAGTCAAGGCATGATTCTACGAGCAAGATGTTTGTCGTTTTGGAGTCTTTCATTTTGTTAATTTATTTTTAGTGTAATAAAATAGTCCCTGAGCTATATTTTTATTGTCGTAAGACTTTGTTGCTTGATGAACATTTTGTAAGTTGATTTTCTTAAGGAAATTCAATAGACTCGAGATCGTGAGATTTCAGGGCGTTACAAGATGGTATTAGAGCCGACTTGACTGTAGGAAGCCAAACAAACCTTATCTTTATGACTTATTTGGATAAAAATCTCTATTTGTGAAAACCATTATTCTCCTTGCTTTTATTTCCTTGACTCATCTTACCTCATTTGATGAAGACTTCTCTAAACTTCTTTGTAGAATGTCGACCACTCTGTACAGTTTTTGTCGGGATCTTGACGGTTTTGTTGAAGAGCTTTGTCTAGTGACCAAGTTCCTTGGATTAAAGTTGGAGCCTAAGTTTCAAGGAGAGTTCACTAAGGAAGGAGACAACACCTGTGATGTTTTGATTTGTCTCTATGGAAATGAAGCTGAATTCTTCACCGTCACTGCCACTACCACTGCCAGAGGATTTGAGACTAGCTGTCAAGAAGCAGCACCCTTGTTGCTTGCATAATTGAAGTTCTTCTACGAGGGTTGTCTTCATACTTTGGCATTTATCCCTTTTCCATATAGGGATAGGAACTCTACGACTAGCACTTATAATGGTTGTGAAGGCTCTAGTGACCCGGTGCATGCTAGAGTTGTCTGTCTTCTCAAGGTGATGGATAATTTGCATTCAAAGGCAAGAGATGATGCTGCCGAGAAAAGAGAGAAAGTGGACCATCTCCTACATCAGAATGAGCAGCTCAAGCGCTAGATCAAGGAAATGGACGAAGAAAGAGTCCACATTCCAAGTCGTGGATCACACATCCGAAAGACCACGAGGAAGTCTACTTGTCGTCCTCATAGCCAAAGGAGTCTAACACCAGTGCCTTCCCCGATGCTACCAGAAGGTGAAGATCACTACGGAATTTAGTTGGTTGTTGTCTCCATGAAGGAAGAGGAACCTGAAGAGCTCGAGCCCTTAGCTGAAGAGAGGATTGAGAGTGTCCTAAGCAATGGTCACTAGGAGATCATTAGCTTTACGTTAGTATTTTGTGTTTGTTTTTTTCTTTTTGTGCCATATCTCTTGATGGTTTGTATCAAGGATATGCAGAGTATTTTGTTTAGGGCCAAATTATTATCAATAAAGAATTTAGTTTCTTTTGGAAAAAATCATTCTAAATCTTCCCTACTCTATTTTGAGGTGTTCATTCCTCTAGTTCAAGATGACTTCTGGTACTCGTCGCGTCACTCGCAGTTCCACCATACCAAATGAAGCCAATTCAACATCTAGGAATTTTACTGAGGGAGTGCCAAACAAAGGAGCAAGATTGCTGCCAGCAGCAAATCCCCCTACTCTAGCTAAAGCAATGGCCACTCATAACCATCTCATCACTGCACTTCTCTCTCAGATGCAACAACAGCAAATGCAGATTTAGCAGTAGTAAGAGCAACTCCAGCAATGCCAGCAGCAAGCTCAAGTGGGAAATAACCAAAGAAACCCGCCTACACTAGCTCCAGTTTCTTAGTTGTCGGAATTTCTCTATATTAGACCACCTTCATTCTCTAGCACCACCAACCCAATGGAAATAGGAGATTGGCTCTGTAACGTCACTAAGAAGCTAGATCTTCTGCCTTGCACCGACATGAGCGTGTGGCCTTCGTAGCACATCAACTGCTTGGACCTGTCACAGAATGGTGGGATAATTTCAAGGAAGCTCAACCAGTGGATCATGTGGTTACTTGGGCTAAGTTTACTGTCGCTGTTGGATCAGAAATGGCGACCAGAGGGGGTGAATGGGAGCTTTTAAAATTTTAGGCTGAAAATAGCCTTCTGTTTTAACTTAGTCTCCTGCAGAACTCGCTTCGAACACACCCTTCGAAGTTTTGGTTCGGAGGTATTTCACAGCTCTGAAACCAGGCTTCGAAAGGAGCAAAAGTTCGAAGTCAAGAAGACTTCGCTCCACCCACAACACCAAAAACTCAACTCTGCTAAGTCAGTGCAGGCTCCGCACACTGGGTACCTTCGAGCAGATTTTGCACTTCATCCTTCGCAAGAGATGACTTCTCTCTAAGGATTTCGACCAGATACTCTGCACTAGCAACTGGTACTAGGCTTCGTATTCCTAAGGTCTAAACTCACACAGAACACACTGCGTTGATGACTTCAACAAGGGAAGAAAACATACTTCGACTATGGACCACTCAGTGCTTCGCTAGTAAATGGTGAGGGGTTACCTCAGTTTACACAGAGCAAACACATTGAAACTCACACTTCATACGCACAGACCTCTCACACACTTCTCCAGAAGAGAACCAGTGTACAAACTCAACCCAGAAAAAAATGGTGCACAGAGGAATCAAAGCATGCAGTGTGACACAAAATACAAGTTCAAGCAATGAAAGAAGAACAAAATCAAAACTTCATTGCAAGAACAGGGAACACAAAATGAACTCACAAGTTTGAATACATGTGTGTGGCGGCTAGCACAGGAGTTCTAAAAATGGTTGTTCAAAGTGTTACTGTTGCCTAGCCAGCCTCCACTATTTATAGGCACTATTCAGCCCTGTGAATAGACTACTTTACCCCTAGGGTTTACACTGATTTTGTCTCATCAGAACAGAGGGGTACAAATGGTAGTCTACTTTATTTGGAGGCTTCTTTTGTCAGTCTTCGCAGAGGAGATAACATCAGCTTTAGTAGAGCAGACACGAATAGCCTTTGCAGTTTTGGAGTCTTCTGAAGCCCCCCTTCGCACGTGAGGGGTGCGGTAGCTTCGGTGAGAAGCCTTGAGCCTGATGGCCTTCGCTTCACCGAAGTAAGCCTTCGATACAGTAACGGTTTTGAGTCGAAGCCATCAAAGCCCTTGAGCCTTCGCACCATCACCTACGAAGTGGACCGCCACGACTTCGCAGCTACTCTTAGCTCGAACTTTGTTAGTATGTGTACCGAAGCCATGCATGGCCAAAGTACCTCAATGAACCTCACCCGGACCATGCCTTCGATGCACCTTGACTTCTGAGACCTCCGTTGGGTAAACCTTCGAGTGCCTCCATTCAGAGCACACTTCGAAAATCAGAGGATAAAATCTGTCAATCACTCATCACAGACTCCAAAACCAACCCTTGGTTTCTCAATCTCCTCCTTGATGAGTGCATTGACAACCAAATTCAAGTTTCAGAAAATTTGAAAAATTTCAGCGCACAAGTGACCATAAAAACTCCGAAAAGAGCCAAATCATGTCACTTGACAAAAGAATTTCTCTCCCCTTTTTCTAAAGAGTAAAAGTCCCTTCGACACATCTTTTTCTTTGTAAGATAAGAACTCCCCCTAAGTTATTTTCCCCCTTACTACAGAGAACTAAAAAATTTCTCCCCCTTTGGCAAATCAAGCATGAAGGAGCATTTAAAAGATGCAAGGCTTCGAAATGGGCAGAGGTGCAAAGACATATAAAGCAAAAATATGCTAAACTTAATGATAGTGGTCATGTGCTCAGCTCAATTTAACATGATCTAAAAGCATGACGACAGCATGTGATTTCATCATTTTGAAATAAAAGTATCACCACTCAATCAAGGTAACTAGAAAAGTAAAAGCAGGGAATACGTAAAGCTAGTCAATTTCTACTTTAGACAGACAAGTCCAGTTCAAGTGGAGTATTGAAAGCAAACTTGATTGACAATGAATTTATACTTGTTGTTCTTTTCATAATGTCAGGGGTTATTTGTTCGTATACCTTATACTTTCCAATCAAGCTAAGCCTAGGCAAGAAAGCCATCATAAGCTTAAAGTAGTGATTTTGGCATACACTAAATTATCCCAGTTCATACTAAAGTGCAATGGTAAGCAGTCTAGAATAAGGTAGTGCGACAAACAAACTCACTTGGATCTTTTCGTTCTTCGCATTTGAAATCATGGATTTTGAACTTTGTTTCTTTATAAGTGAACAGATTTAGCACTTGAAGAATATCCATGAGAAGCAATATGATTTTTCAAGTTGTAATTGTTGCATTCAGAGAAAAGGATTCTTGCTACCTAGTAGATAAAGGATAGCTAAAGCAGTCCTACCTAAACATGCTAGATTTAAAAGAAAATCATGCACAAAATGAATCAGACATATTAAATAGAGTTGATATGTCATGATTAGAGGAATTAAAACAAGGCATATCAGTGCAAAACATGTAAATGCAATTTCACACACAAGAAGCATATGCATATCATTGAAAATGTGCTTCCGTTCACAGAATGCCGTAAGGGTGACAAACACCAAGTTCCTCACGCAAGTAGGCGAAACGTGAAGCGTCGAGGGGTTTTGTGAAAATATCGGCTAGCTGGTGTTGGGTATCAACATATTGAAGTTCAATATCACCCTTCTCATTATGATCTCTGAGAAAATGATACCGCACATCAATGTGTTTGGTTCTGGAATGCTGAACTGGGTTGTTTGCAATACAAATAGCGCTAGTGTTATCACAGAAAAGTGGAACACTCTTATAGTCTAACCCAAAATACCGCAAAGTGGAAACCATCCACAAAATCTGAGAGCAACAGCTAGCTGCAGCAACATATTCAGCCTCAGCCGTCGATTGTGCAACACTAGACTGTTTGCGGGAGGACCAGCAAACCAGCGAAGTACCTAGAAAATGACAAGTACCAGAGGTATTTTTCCTATCAATCCTACACCCAGCAAAATCCGCATCGAATAACCTCGAAGACACAGAGAGGAAGACGCATAATACCAAATGCCAAATTCGAGGGTATGCTTGAGATACCTGAGAATGCGCTTTACCGCTTGGCGGTGTGAAGCACGTGGCGAAGCCTGAAAACGAGCGCACAGACACACTGTGAAGTGTATGTCCGGCCTCATAGCAGTCAAGTAGAGGAGGGAGCCGATCATGCTGTAGGACCGAAAGTAGCGACCAGAGGGGGGGTGAATGGGCGCCTAAAAATTCTTTCGAATCAATGGCCTGCTCCCAATACCCAACGCACCTCAAAAGACTAAGCAGCAAAGCATGAACAGATTGCCTAAGTCTAAAGGTATCTAGCCTAGAAGCAACTGATGTTAAAAACAGAGAATCACCAATACAGTGCTAATAGATAGATAAACAGTATACACAAGACATGACAAGTTAAACTTCTCTATGGATGATCTAAATATAAATAAAGTGAGATGAGAAGTTACTGTTCAAATCTGTCTCATGTTCGAAACTTGTCGAAGCCTGCTTCGCTGGTCGAAGCCAGCTTCGCTGGTCAAGGCCTGCTTCGGAGGTTAGTGGCGAAGTCTGCCGAAGGCTGTTGTGAAAGTGCCGAAGGTTTGTTGTCTATCCTAGTTCAAGTGCGACTGAGAGCGAAGTATGCTTCGAAGCTAAGTATGATAGTGTCGAAGCTTGCTTCGAACCGTGTACTTCGAAGGCTAGACTTCGAACAGAAAGCTTCGAACAAGCTCACAGAAAAACAACCTTCGAAAGAGTAGCGAAGCCCGACACACGACAGAGAAAACAAATCGAAGCCTACACTCTACCTTCGGAGCTAGCAAGATCAAAGAAGGGTCGCTGAAGTGTTAGCCTTCGACACACACAGATCAACTTCGAAACGAAGTTTGTAAGAGTTGTCACACAAGAAATCGAAGGTGACAAACACACTTCGAACGACAAGCTCTGAACAAAACACACTGTGACCCATGAAATAAGATAGTAGTAGAAAGATCTCAGAGACCACGTTGAGCGAAGTATATCAAAGAAACAAGCTTCGAAGTCAACCTCGAAGCCTTTCGGAGTATACCTTCGCACAGACGGTCGAAGTATGTCAAGCTGACAGACAGCACAAAATGTACTTCGAAGATAGAAACCCAGTACACAAAGTGAAATCGAAGTTCAAGCAAAGCCCTTGAGGATGTCTGATCGAAGCCTGCCTCACGGAGCTGAGGGACTTCGAACAGAGAGAAGGGGCTTAGCCAGAAACAGCCAAAAAAGAAACTTTAGCCTTGTCAACTCGATCAAAAAGCTACGCAGAAAAAAACAAGCCTAGAGTACTAGTGTACTGTTGCTACAGAGAAGTAGTACTACTTGCAAACAGCAAGAACTAGTACTCCAAACTTGAAGAACAGACGCAACAGAGTAGCAAAAAGAGATCAAAATGCCCACGGTACACGAAGATTCAGATCCACAAAAATCAATGCACGCCACACACATAAGCAGAGTATAAGACCTCACAGCATTAATGAAGAACAGAGAGATTTGAGGAATAGAAGCTTCTGGCGGCGCACAAGAACAGGAGTAGGAGAGCGAAAGCGCAGGAGACAAAATGACCCAATGGAGTAAGAAATGATTTCAGCAAAAGGGTAGTCCAACCCTAGGGATTGGGGACCTATTTATAGGCTGCCCAATGACCTAGAATATTCCACCAGCCCCTTAGGGTTTTTACAGACGCTAAAATAAAAGAAATGACTCAACTGCCCTTAGGAATTTTTACAGACTCGACTGACTGTCTGTGGGCCTAGAGATACAGATGACTTATCCAGAAGCTAAGCTTTCGTAGCGACTACGGCTTCTCTTCTGGACAGTCCGATACAGAATCAACGGTTGTCAGTTTTGCGCTGAAACTGACAAAGCCTCCACCGACTTTGCACCAGGTACCCGGATTGGGCCGGCCCGATTCCGCAGCTCTCTCAGCACGGCAATCACTCACCGCCCGTGTACCTGAGTCAATCCTGGTTAATAGCCCAGTGGGTCTTCTGCTGTTCCTAGCCCATGTACCCAGATTGGGCCAGCCCGACTTCGTGGCCCCTCTGCCCGACAGTCGCTCACTGCCCGTGTACCTGAGTCACACGCGGCCCATGAAACAGCAGATCTCCTCTCTTCTTCTGTCCTCTTTGACTATCGTTGACAATGACTCATCACCTCTGGAGCCATGAGGCCCACGCTATTCAGAATGGCTCCTCAATCTCCCCCTTGATGAGTGCATTGTCAACACTTCACTTCTTCAGCTCTTCAGAACCTGCGAACACATGTGGAAACACGAAAACAAAGCACAAGAAAACAAAGAAGAAGAAGAAAAGGTAAAAGTTTAACCCTAATGACCGAAAGCCAAACAAAAAGAAAGAAGTGGTCATTATGGTTAACCAAAACGTAAAAGCTCAAAATGAGTGTGATTTCAGAACAACAAGGATATCAACAGAGTAAGAACAAGGACAAAAACTCCCCCTTAAACTCTGATCCCAAATTTTCTCCCCCTTGTTGACAAGTGAACTCATCAAGCACTCAAAAGAGACACAGACTCCCCTTGAAATGCAACTCCCCCTCAAAATATGCAATGAATGTAACTGGAGTGCAGGTGGAGTGAATAAAGCATGCTTCTCAGATATGATTGACTGCAATTACAACATCTAACAGATACATCAAAAGACATATTGTCTAAGATACATGGCATGATCAGTGCAACAGATGATATCTAAAGAAAGTCATTAGCACGCATTTTCAATTTTTGCAAACAAAAGCATCACCACCTTTTCTAGTTTTAATAGGCAAGGTAAAGCATGAGATGTAGAAGCTAACTAATATCTACCAAGATAAGCATTATCCAAAACAAAGTGCTTCAGCAAACTTGTTATCATTTCATTTTTCAGGCCTTTTCTCTTTCCTTTGTCATTTTTGCCAGGGGTTATTTGCATGTCAAACCTTATGCTGACCGACCAAGTCAAGCCTAGGCCAGAACTGGACCATCAGAAGCTTAAGACATTTGGTACGCAATCCAGAAAAACGTAATGCGACAAAGCAAACCCACCTAGATCTTTTTAAGTTATGCATAAAAAGGCATGGAATTTTCATTTTTCTTGATTTTTCATCAATTTTTAACGCACATTTCCATGTTTTAAAGCAGAAAGATGTACAAGTTGCATATTTGCATCTAAGTCAGGAACTAGCTATAAGGCATGTAATCAGATAGCAAGAACATTCAGCCTACGCATGCTAGTTACCAGAAGCAATGGTGATCATGTTTTTCAAGTTTAAAGCATAAAAGCCATGCATATGACAGATATCAGACATATCAAGCGAACTGAATCAAAGCATGATCATTGACAAGTATTCTCAAGCATGTACCAGCTAGAATAAGTAACGCAGTGCAATCATATAACAGAAGCAGGCTTCTAAGGTGTGATATGGGAATATGCAAGATATGAACACACACAAAAAGACTCAAGAAAAGAGTTAAAGAAGAAAGAAAACTGACGCAAAATATCCTAGAAAGGATACACAACACCCAAATCCCCTCGTAAACGCTCAAAGGTAGACTGGTCTAGGGGTTTGGTGAAAATGTCAGGCAACTGATGATGGGTATCAACATGAACAAGGTCAATGACACCTTTCTCATATTGATCCCGCAGAAAGTGAAAGCGCACATCAATATGTTTGGTTTTTGAATGGAGACAAGGGTTTTTCCCTACACTAATAGCACTGGTGTTGTCGCAAAACAATGGAACCCTGGTAGGAAAGAACAACCCAAAATCTCGCAAAGTGGAAATCATCCAAACTAATTGTGAGCAGCAGCTACATACTCAGCCTCAGTGGTCGAAAGAGCAACTCCAGATTGCTTTCGAGAAGACCAAGAAACAAGGGAAGAGCCAAGAAACTGGCAAGTACCGGAAGTCGACTTGCGATCCAACCGGCACCCACCAAAGTCAACATCCGAAAAGCCAGATAAATCAAGAGATGATGATGCTGAATAGTAAAGACCGAGATCAGGCGCATAAGTGAGATACCTGAAGATGCGCTTGACAGCCTGCCGATGAGACGCGCGCGGTGAAGACTGAAAACGCGCGCAAAGTCCCACGACGAACTGAATGTCCGGTCTTGTCGCCGTTAAGTACAATAGCGAACCAATCATCCCTCGAAACTCCCTCTCGTTGACCTTGACGCCGCTCTCGTCCTTGTCCAGACCCCCAGATGTGCCCATCGGGGTCATCTGCGGCTTCAATTCTCCACCAAAGTCAAATTTCTTAAGCATATCGCGAGTGTACTTACCTTGGTGGATGAAAGTGTCGTCCTTGGTCTGCTTGATCTGGAGCCCTAGAAAATACTTGAGCTCACCCATGAGGCTCATCTCAAACTCACTATGCATCTGCTCAAAAAACTTGGACACAAGAGAGTCAGTAGTACCGCCAAAGTTAATATCGTCCACGTAAATATGAGCGACTAAGAAATCTGAAGCAACTCTGAGCAAAAAGAGAGTTTTATCCACCGAACCCATCACAAAGCCTTTCCCCAACAAAATTTGCTTCAACCGGTCATACCAAGCCCTGGGGGCTTGCTTCAACCCGTATAAAGCTTTCTGCAACTTAAAAACATGTCGAGGAAACTTAGGGTTCTCAAAACCGGGGGGTTGCCTAACATAAACCTCCTCTTCTATGTACCCGTTCAGAAAAGCACTCTTGACGTCCATATGAAAAAGCTTAAAACCCTTCGAAACGGCAAAAGCTAGAAGAATACGAATGGACTCAAGACGGGCAACAGGAGCGAAGGTTTCTTCAAAGTCAATACCTTCCTTCTGGCAATAACCCTGGGCAAATAGTCGAGCTTTGTTGCGCACCACAACCCCATCTTCACCTTGTTTGTTCTTGAACACCCACTTGGTGCCTATGGGGTTGCATCCTAGTGGCGGCTCAACTAGTGCCCAAACCCGATTACGGACAAAATTCTCAAGCTCTTCTTGCATAGCATTAATCTAATTTGAATCAGAAAGAGCATGAGAAACATCTCTGGGCTCAAAAGATGCAACAAAAGCAGATTCAGCAAACACAGCAAGAGAGGTAGATGAATGCAAAGTTCTCTCAGTCAAATCACCGATGATGAGCTCTGAGGGGTGATCACACTGAACTGCTCGGGTTCCCTGGTGATCTAAAGTCACCTCACCGGAGTCAGCAGCTAGTACCTCTGGACTCGACTGAGGGGGCTCGATCAAAGTGGAAGAAGTGATCAGAGGTCCGCCCTCATCCTCAGTCGAAGTCTCAGAAGGTGTGGGCTCTACCGGGGGTGCAGAAGGCCTACCCTCATCAGCAGCTGGAGTATCCTCATCTTCCTCGAAGATGGACTATCCGAGCTCATCATCCCCAGAAAGCTCAAAAGGAGGAGTTAAAGAAGGCAAGGACTCATCAAATGAAACTTTGCAAGTCTCGACAAGCTGCTGGGAGTCGAGGTTCCAAACACGGAAGCCTCGAGAATGCAAAGCGTAACCAAGAAAAACACCATCCCAGCAACGAGACTCAAACTTGTCCAAATGCCCTCTCTTCTTGAGTACAAAGCACTTGCATCCAAACGCTCGCAAGTGGCTCACTTTGGGCTGTCTACCAAACCGCAACTCATACGAAGTCTTACCTAAGTAAGCTCGAAGAAAAATGCGGTTGGCCAGATAGCAAGCCGTGTTCATGGCTTCAGCCCAAAAACGCCTAGGAGTCCTGTGCTCATCGAGCATCGTCCTGGCCATCTCGACTAGCGTGCGGTTCTTTCGTTCCACAACGCCGTTCTGTGGGGGAGTATAAGGAGAAGAAAACTGATGGTCGAGACCCTGATCACTACAGAAGCTGACGAACTGAGAGTTCTTGAACTCAGAGCCGTTGTCGGAGCGAATTGCTCGCATCCGACCATTGTTCTCATTCTTCAGCTTCAAAATCAGGTCATGAACAAACTGAAATGTTTCATCCTTAGACTCTAAAAAGAAAACCCACGAGAATCGAGAAAAGTCGTCAACAATGACAAGCACGTACCCCTTCCCACCGACTGAACGTACCCGAGCTGGACCAACAGTGTCCAAATGTAAAAGCTCGCCTGGATACGAAGTCATCACCTGAGTCACAGGTGAGTGGGATGCGGCAACCATTTTCCCATGACGACAGGGATGACACACTAGATATTTCTCCATTTTAAGCTTGGGCAATCCTCGGATGAGGTCCATAGAGCTTAACCTGACTATCAGATCAAAACTCAAATGACCTAACCTCCTATGCCACTTCCAGAGCTCAGAAGAAGATCCAGCAATCAAACACCGAGAAGGGCCAAAAGAACTAGAGAAGTCAATTCGAAAAACTTTATCGAAAGGTAAAATCTGGCAAACCAAAGACCCTCTAGAATCAACACAGAAGAATTGCCCTTCTTAAAACGCACTTCCAAACCATCCTCAAGAAGTTGAGAAACCGAAATCAAGTTAAAGTTCAGATTTTTAACTAAAGCAACATTCTTCAAGGAAAAATGGTCTGAAATGCGAATTGAGCCTATGCCACTTACCTTCCCTTGACCACTATTCCCGAATGTGATGTACTCTTTAGAGCTCGGGGGAGTGAGACTGGAGAACCATCTGCGATGTCCCGTCATGTGGTGAGAGCATCCTGAGTCCATGATCCAAACGTCCTCCAGTCCCCGATCCTGCATAATCAGTGGCTGTAAGTGGGAGCAAATGGTCCGGCACCAGGTTTAGCAAAAGAGCTAAACCAGTGTCGAGCCATCTGCTCAAAAGACGGAAAGCAGAAATCATAATGAGAGTCCAGACCAAAACACGGCTCAAAGCGCGGTCCACGGTTCTGCCTAAAACCTCGGCCATGAGGTCCAGGACCGTAGGCAACACGGCCTGGAGCTCTGCCGGAACGAACACCACCATCTGGAGCACGGGCATGAAAGTCGTCTCCCCTACCACCACCTACACGACGCGGCCTGGCCTCCAGCCTCTCCCCGCGTCGAGGAACCCGCAGTCTACCACCCTGCTGGTAGAACTGCTCCTAATCACCACGAGCTCTCTCTGCTCTCTCAACCCGCTTGCTCCTGAAGCAAAACTCCGCAAGATGCCCGTCTCTCTGACAGTACTCACAATGGTAGGTGGGCTTCTTGGGATGTGGTTGAGGCTTGGGGTTCTTGGGCTTAGTGGTGTTAGCTGTTGTCTTCTTGGGCTGAGAGGGTCCAGGAAGAGAGTCTAGAGGAGTGTGGAGGTGTTTGGGCTTTGGAACCCAGATAGGTTTCTTGGGTGGAGCTTTGGATGGTTCATGGATCACTCCATCCTTGGGCTGACAAGCCTGGGAGGACTCAATGGAGTGAGTCTTAGGATATCTCTGCTCAGGAGTCATTTTACTCCACTCCACTGTCCGGCTAATGGCACTCTCAAAGTCAGCCTTGGTGTAGGTGTAACCTACCCCAAACCCATCCTGCCTCTTGAATTGCTGGATCATCATGCCGAGTTGTGGCTCTCTGGCACTGATCCAACTCAGGATAGAATGGAGGTAGAAGTTCTCATTCTGAGAATCAGCTAGCTCCTCTCTCAAGGAAGCTAGAACCTCCACCTGAGACAAGCAGGTCTCACACTCGCTATCTACCTGGACAGACTTCTCGGCTTTCAGCTTGATCAACTCAAGTCTAAGAGACAGGCAGTTCTCACAAATAGAGGGTGGAACTGACAATGTCTCAAGCTCTAGCCTAGTCTGTGCAAGTTCAACTCTCACTCTCTCCAAATCCCCCAAATGCTCATTGCCCTTGGCTTTCAGCTTAGCTAAAACAGCTAGATGAGATGGGCAATCCCCCAAATGTTTAATCGGAGGAGCTCTTTTCTTCCTTATCCCCAAGAGCCATTGAGCAGAAGCTCTTGCGGGATATTCGGCGCTGGTGTGATTGGCTCTTCGGTCGGTCCCCGAAAGCCATGAAGCAGAGGCCCGCCGGATCGTCCTTGTCCTTCCCCTTCCTGATGACGATCTCCTCATCGCTTGAGCTCGATGAAGAGGAAGAAGACGTGGACTGCTTGGAGTAGCTCTTCTCCATCTCGGCGAAGAAGGCCTTGTCGCGCTTCTTGTTCTCTCGTCGGTAGTCCTTCAGGGCCTTCTTGAAGAATCTGGTCTTCGGCTTGCCCTTGTTGAAGGAAGAGCTCTCGTGCTTGCTGGAGTCATGGAAGCCACCACCGGTGCCCTTCTTGTGACCATTGCGCTTGGGGCAGTCGGCGATGAAATGTCCTGAATCACAACACTCAAAGCACTGGGATTTTGTGCCATGTCTTTTGAACATCCTCTTGTCATAGACACGACGCACCCGGTTGTTAAAAAGACACAGGTCATCATCTCCCAAAGACTCAAGCTGGTCCTCAGTGATAGACATCAAGGAGAAACCAGCACAACTCACAGCAGAGGGATCAACAGAAGGTGTAGCAAGGGCCAGGGATTTTGATCCAGAACCAGTGAGATTTGATCTCAGCTGGATATCAACCTCAGTGGCCTTCAGCTTGCTAAACAACTCATAAATGGTCAAGGTATCATAAGAAGTGCTCTCAACAATAGAGGATACCTTGATCTCCCAGATCTTTGGGTCCAAGGTATGGAGAACCTTGAGCGCCTGCTCGTGATCTGAGACTAACTGAGCACCCTCAGCCTTGTTGTCCTGAAGCTTGTTTATGATCGATTGAAAATGACCAAACAAAGCTTCAACAGATTCACCCGACTTTTGTGTGAAGTTCTCGTACTCACGCCGATAGGTCTGATAGAGCCGAGCCTTGACCTAGGCTGTTCCCTCATGATGTGCCTTGAGGGTAGCCCAGATTCTCTCGCAGTGGAGAGATGGCTCACACGCTCAAACTCAGTGGGACCTAAACCAGAAAAGAGAATGTTCACGACTTTACTATTGCTCAGATGCTGGGCAATAATACCAGGAGTACCATGCTCAGCAACTGGCAAAATGACAAACGTATCGTGAACACAGATGTCCCAGATGTCCGAGCCTTGGCTCATAAGATAGGCGCGCATGCGAGTCTTCCAATAGTTATAGCCATAGGCTTCCAAGGACGGGACCTTGCCAGGAGAAGTCATGATCACTACTAGGGTTTAGAACCGGTTAAGGTATGGAAAAACCCTAACCAGGCTCTGATACCACTTGTAGGACCGAAAGTAGCGACCAGAGGGGGGCTGAATGGGCGCCTAAAAATTCTTTCGAATCAATGGCCTGCTCCCAATACCCAACGCACCTCAAAAGACTAAGCAGCAAAGCATGAACAGATTGCCTAAGTCTAAAGGTATCTAGCCTATAAGCAACTGATGTTAAAAACAGAGAATCACCAATACAGTGCTAATAGATAGATAAACAGTATACACAAGACATGGCAAGTTAAACTTCTCTATGGATGATCTAAGTATAAATAAAGTGAGATGAGAAGTTACTGTTCAAATCTGTCTCATGTTCGAAACTTGTCGAAGCCTGCTTCACTGGTCGAGGCCTGCTTCGGAGGTTAGTGGCGAAGTCTGCCAAAGGCTGTTGTGAAAGTGCCGAAGGTTTGTTGTCTATTCTAGTTTGAGTGCGACTGAGAGCGAAGTATGCTTCAAAGCTAAGTATGACAGTGTCGAAGCTTGCTTCGAACCATGTACTTCGAAGGCTAGACTTCGATTAGAAAGCTTCGAACAAGCTCACAGAAAAACAACCTTCGAAAGAGTAGCGAAGCCCGACACACGACAGAGAAAACAAATCGAAGCCTACACTCTACCTTCGGAGCTAGCAAGATCGAAGAAGGATCACTGAAGTGTTAGCCTTCGACACACACAGATCAACTTCGAAACGAAGTTTGTAAGAGTTGTCACACAAGAAATCGAAGGTGACAAACACACTTCGATCGAAGTTCAAGCGAAGCCCTTGAGGATGTCTGATTGAAGCCTGCCTCATGGAGCTGAGGGACTTCGAACAAAGAGAAGGGGCTTAGCCAGAAATAGCCAGAAAAGAAACTTTAGCCCTGTCAACTCGATCAAAAAGCTACGCAGAAAAAAAACAAGCCTAGAGTACTAGTGTAATGTTGCTACAGAGAAGTAGTACTACTTGCAGACAGCAAGAACTAGCACTCCAAACTTGAAGAACAGACGCAACAGAGTAGCAAAAAGAGATCAAAATGCCCACGGTACACGAAGATTCAGATCCACAAAAATCAATGCACGCCACACACATAAGCAGAGTATAAGACCTCACAGCATTAATGAAGAACAGAGAGATTTGAGGAATAGAAGCTTCCGGCGGCGCACAAGAACAGGAGCAGGAGAGAGAAAGCGCAGGAGACAAAATGACCCAATGGAGTAAGAAATGATTTTAGCAAAAGGGTAGTCCAACCCTAGGGATTGGGACCCTATTTATAGACTGCCCAATGACCTAGAATATTCCACCAGCCCCTTAGGGTTTTTACAGACGCTAAAATAAAAGAAATGACTCAACTGCCCTTAGGAATTTGTACAGACTCGACTGACTGACTGTGGGCCTAGAGATACAGATGAATTATCCGGACGCTGAGCTTTCATAGCGACTACGGCTTCTCTTCTGGACAGTCCGATACAGAATCAACGGTTGTCAGTTTTGCGCCAAAACTGACAAAGCCTCCACCGACTTTGCACCAGGTATCCGGATTGGGCCGGCCTGATTCCGCAGCTCTCTCAGCCCGGCAATCACTCACCGCCCGTGTACCTGAGTCAATCCTGGTCAACAGCCCAGTGGGTCTTCTACTGTTCCTAGCCCATTTACCCGGATTGGGCCAACCCGACTTCGCGGCCCCTCTGCCCAACAGTCGCTCGCTGCCAGTGTACCTGAGTCACACGCGGCCCATGAAACAGCAGATCTCATCTCTTCTTCTGTCCTCTTTGACTATCGTTGACAATGACTCATCACCTCTGGAGCCATGAGGCCCACGCTATTCAACATGGCTCCTCACATGCTGCGGAACTCCTTCTAATCTACGGCTTCTCCATATTCGTTAGGATCCAATGCTACATATGTAGCCATTGGAGTGGCGAGTGGCTTCGCATCAGTCATGTCGAACTTCTTGAGCAGGTCCTTGGTGTACTTCGTCTGGTGGACGAATGTACCCTGTTTGCTTTGCTTCATTTGCAAACCAAGGAAAATGTGAGTTCGCCCATCATGGACATGTCGAACTCCCTGCTCATGGTATCTGCAAACTCGGCAACCAAAGCATGAGAAGAGCCATCAAAGATGATATCATCCACATAAATCTGAACTAGCAGAAAATCTTTGCCATGCTTGAGAGTGAACAGGGTTTTATCAACAGATCCCATCAAATACACCCACTCAAGCAAAAAAGACTTAAGTCTATCATACCAAGCCCGAGGGGCCTGCTTGAGACCATAAAGAGTCTTACGAAGTTTAAGGACTTTATGCGGGTATTTGGGGTTTTCAAAGCTAGGGGGTTGTTTTACGTAAACATCTTCACCTATGAAGCCATTAAGAAAATCCTTTTTAACATCTATTTGATAAAGTTTGAAACCACGGGATGCCGCAAATGTAAGTAAAATCCTAATGGCCTCAAGACAAGCAACAGGTGCAAAAGTCTCAGTAAAATCAATCCCTTCTAATTGAGAATAACCCTGAGCTACAAGTCTAGCCTTGTTTATAACTACAGTCCCATCCTCCCCTTGTTTGGTTTTGAAAATCCATTTTGTTCCAATGAAATGAACATTTGGTGGAGGATCAACTAAAGTCCAGACTTGGTTTCTCTCAAAATTTTCAAGTTCTTCATGCATGGCATTGATCCAACTAGAATCAGAAAGTGCATGGCTAACATCTAAGGGCTCAAAAGAAGCAATAAAAACAGAATCAATGAAATGAGCATGAGAACGTGTTACCCTTTGATCAAGCTCACCAATGATCTGCTCGGGGATACATCCTTTGAATATGGTGTGGGGCCTCACGGCGGGATGCAGTCTCCCCCTCCACTTGTGCGTTGGAGTGGTCCAAGATGACCGATATCGAGCTAGTTGCTTCGGGACCTTGTGCCGAAGTGGTCGAAGCGGGGTCAGCTTCAGGGGTCGATGTCGAGGGTAGTAGGGGTTCATCCTTGAAATCTCTGAGATCTTCATCTTCGAAGATGGTCTGCTCCATGTCATGTTCATTTGCCTGCTCAAAAGTAGAACTAACAAAAGGGGTTGATTCATCAAAAGTCACATCACATGACTCGATGACAGTGTTAGTTTCCAAATTGAAAACACGAGAAGAATGACCATGTGTAGTGTAACCCAAAAAGATCCCGTCAGAAGAGCGCGACTCAAATTTATTCAAATTTCCACGTTTTAGGATAAAGAAACGACAACCAAAAACTCGAAGATGAGTAACTTTGGGCTATCTACCAAAACGTAGCTCATAAGATGTCAAGTTCAAAATTGAGCGCAAGAAGATTCAGTTTGAGATGTAACATGCAGTGTTCATGGCATCAACCCAGAATTTCCTAGGAGTCCTGTGCTCATCGAGCATCATCCTAGCCATCTCAACCAAAGTGCGGTTTTTCCTCTAAACAACACTATTTTGTTGAGGGACCCGCGGAGCAAAGAATTGATGTTCTATACCATGCTCCAAGCAAAAGTCAACAAAGAGACTGTTTTTGAACTCAGTGCCATTATCACTTCGAATGAATTTCAATGCACCAGGGAGTTCAGTGAAAAGTCTCAAAGCCAATCTCCGAAAGTGTGAAAACACTTCATCCTTGCTGGCAAGAAAGAAGACCCAAGAGTAGCAAGAGAAATCATCGACAATGACTAGCACATACCACTTGCCGCCTAAAGAACTAACCCGAGAAGGACCTATAGTGTCCATGTGGAGAAGTTCTCCGGGTTGTTCAGTCATCAACATGGTGACTAGCGAGTGCGAAGCGGCAATCATTTTTCCATGTCGACAAGGAGCGCAAACTAAATTCTTCTCAAACTTGAGCTTGAGCAATCCTCGAATCATACCTAGGACACTCAGACGAGCGAGCAACTCGAAGCTCATATGCCCTAGTCTCCTATGCCACTTCCAAAGCTCAGAAGTCGAATGTGCAACAAGACAGTGAGAAGAACCATATGACTCAGAAAAATCAGCTCCAAAAACTCTCCCAACCCTAAAGATCTTACAAACCACAATGCCAATAGAATTGAGTACTTGCGAAGTATCGTGATGGAATCGCACTTCGAAGCCCTCATCAATCAATTGAGATACAGAAAGCAAATTGTATCCCAAATTTTCAACCAAAGCAACATCTTTGAGAGTGAAATTTGAATTAATTCTTACCACACCTTTACCTTTCACTCTACTCCTTCGATTGTTGCCGAAGGTGATATGTTCCTTTTGCTTGGTTGTGATGAGGCTGGAGAACCATGCCACATCTTCAGTCATATGGCGCGAACAACCGGAGTCCATGATCCACGTGCCCTCCAAGCCTCAGTCTGGCACCTCATATGAGTCAAGCTCATCGCCGCTGTGATCGCTGTCGGCCATGAAGCAGAGGCCGGTGAAATCTCGTCCATTCTAGTCCTTCTTCTCCTCCTTCCTTGGGGACTCCTCCTCCTCATCAGAGCTTGACTCCTCAATTGAGGAAGTGTCGATGTCGCTGAGAGCAGCAACAAAATATCTAGAAGCGGCTTTGGCTACCCTCTTAGCCATCTTGTCGTGCTTGCCCTTCACAAAGGGTTTCCTCTCCTTTTGTGGTATTTGGGGCGCCCACTCTTATCTCTCCTCTAGAGATTAGGACAGTTGGCCTTGATGTGAGAAGTGTCTCCACACTCAAAACAACCACTAAAACCACTTCTATTCTGATCCCGTCTCTCATGGTGAAAACGGGTGAACCTTCTAGCAATGAGAGCAAGCTCTTCATCATCCAGAGTGTCCACCTGCTCCTTAGTGATGGAGACCAGGGAGGACAAAGCAAAACCACCTGCTAGAACACAAGTGCCATAAGAGCTTAGTTCTGCAGTGGTGCCATGGCTAGTGCTTGAAACTAGTGCCAAAGGTTGTGGCAAGGAGTTCCTATGCACTACAAGAGATGCCTTGGCAATCTATGTGGACTTTAGCTTGCTGAAGAGCTCATCATAGGTAAATGTGTCATAACCTACGGACTCCTCAATGCTAGATATCTTCACTTCCCATATGCTATGATCAAGAGCAAGTGTACCGTTGGACTGCAAGTTATTCATTATCGCATCAAAGCGAGAAAACATGGCATCTATAGATTCACCAGGCACCTGCAAAAACAGCTGATACTGTTGATTGTACGTGCTTTGGCGCCTAGCCTTAATCTGTGTAGAGCCCTCATGAAAAATAGTGAGTGTAGTTCAAATATCCCTTGATGTCCTTAAGTGCTGAACTCGATCAAACTCACTCCGACTCAAACCAATGAACAATATATTTCTGGCCATGGAGTTAGCATTATACTGATCCTTTTCTATTTGAGAGGTGCGAGTTTCAGGGATGGAGTACTGTGAGTCCACAATCTCCCAACTTGCATTTCCTTGGCTTAGCAAGTAAGCCTCCATGCGCACCTTCCAATATGCAAAATCAGTCCCATCGAACAGAGGTATTTTACTAACTCTGTCCATGTCGCCAACAGATCACAAAACCGGTTAAGGTCAACTGGTGATCTTAACCCGCTCTGATACCAATTGTTGGACCAGAAATAGCGACTAGAGGGGGTTGAATGGGAGCTTTTAAAATTCCAGGCTGAAAATAGCCTTCTGTTTTAACTTAGTCTCCCGCGGAACTAGATTCGAACACACCCTTCGAAGTTCTGGTTCGGAGGTATTTCACAGCTCCGAAACCAGGCCTCGCAAGGAGCAAAAGTTCAAAGTCAAGAAGACCTCGCTCCACCCACAACACCAAAAACTCAACTCTGCTAAGTCAGTGCAGGCTCCGCACACTGGGTGCCTTCTAGCAGACTTCGCACTTCACCCTTCGCAAGAGATGACTTCCCTTTGAGGATTTCGACTAGATACTCTGCACTAGCAACTGGTACTAGGCTTCGTATTCCTAAGTTCTAAACTCACACAGAACACACTGCATTGAGGACTTCAACAAGGGAAGAAAACAGACTTCGACTATGGACCACTCAGTGCTTCGCTAGTAAATGGTGAGGGGTTACCTCAGTTTACACAGAGCAAACACACTGTAACTCACACATCATATGCACAGACCTCTCACACACTTCTCCAGAAGAGAACCAGTGTACAAACTCAACCTAGAAAAAAATGGTGCATAGAGGAATCAAAGCATGTAGTGTGACACAGAATACAAGTTCAAGCAGTGAAAGAAGAACAAAATCAAAACGTCATTGCAAGAACAAGGAACACAAAATGAACTCACAGGTTTGAATACATATGTGTGTCGGCTAGCACAGGAGTTCTAAAAATGGATGCTCAAAGCATTACTGTTGCCTAGCCAGTCTCCACTATTTATAGGCACTATTCAGCCCTGTAAATAGACTACTTTACCCCTAGGGTTTACACTAATTTTATCTCATCAGAACAGAGGGGTACAGATGGTAGTCTACTTTATTTGGAGGCTTCTTTTGTCAATCTTCGCAGAGGAGATAGCATCAGCTTTAGTAGAGCAAACACGATCAGCCTTTGTAGTTTTGGAGTCTTCTGAAGCCCCCCTTCGCATGCGAGGAGTGTGGTAGCTTCGGTGAGAAGCCTTGAGCCTGATGGCCTTCGCTTCACCAAAGTCAGCCTTCGATACATTGACGGTTTTGAGCCAAAGCCATTGTTGGTGTAAAAGATTACGCTAACAGGTTTCTGAAGATTAGAAACTAACAAACGGAGTGTTTGCGAAGTAAACTATTCCAAGCCTCCGAAAGGATAATAGCTTAAAATAGTTCGAAAGTGTGTATTGAATAACTTGTATTTGATCCATATTACAGGGTGAAATGGGGGGTATTTATAGGCCCAAACATTAAGGAAAAGACCCTTTTACCCCTCTGTTACAACCGACATAGTGGAAACTATTCGGTACCCTTAATAGGGCTAAAATGGTAAAAGACTAATCTAATGAGAAAGAAGATAATTCTTCCATCTTAGTTGGCAGAGAGGCTCTCGGAAGAGTCTAAGTTTGAAGATATACTCCGAACTAGAGTCCTTCATCATACTTCAAACTTGATTCAATGTATCTCCGGAGTTATATGCTGGAAATCTTGGACTTAATCACCAGCCTTTGTCTTGTTACTGCAATAACCCTGAAGATGGAATATTTTTCCCCAACAGCCATCAAAGCCCTTGAGCCTTCACGCCATCACCTCCGGAGTGGACCACCATGGCTTCGCAGCTACTCCCAGCTCGAACTCCGTCAGTCCATGTACCGAAGCCATGCATGGCCGAAGTACCTCAAGTAAGCCACACTCCGAAGCCCCACCTTCGAAGTCCCTCCTTTGTCCAAGGCCTCCGCATGAAGCATTCTATGAGCACTTCGTCGCAGTCTCTCCTAGAGCACACTCCTCGACGAACCTCACCTGGACCATGCCTTCGATGCACCTTGACTTCTGAGACCTCCGTTGGGTAAACCTTCGAGTGCCTCCATCCAGAGCACACTTTGAACATCTTGCCTCATTGCTGAGGATTGTCTGCCAAACTCCGAAGTCACTCCATTCGGAGTACCCTTCGAAGTGCCTTGCCTCTGAGGACTTTGTCTCGGGGTACCTTCAGCCAGAGCCACCCTCTGCAGTCTCTGCCTTCGCCTGGCGCACCTTGACCCGAGGACCGACCTCGACCCCTCGCAACCTCTGTGACCAAGCTCCCTCCTCGCCTGGCATCAAGCCTCCCGCTTGACCTAGGTTCACTTGCTATGAACCATTTTTCGCCTCCGAAGTCACCTACGCACCATAGACAAATAGACAAGTGTATCCAGTACCCCAGAGACCTCTCCGAGTAAACGATCTCTGGCACACACTCTGGTGTACCACACAAAGTACTGAATACTTCGGTATGACCAAGTCATCATGTACTATAGGACCCCTCCGACAGTCACACTCCGCTGCAACAGCCGCAGAAACCAAACCCACCGAATCCTTTGGTGAAACAACCTTCAAACCCCTTCGGAGGTACCATTCGAAATCAGAGGATAAAATCTGTCAATCACTCATCACAGACTCCAAAACCAACCCTTGGTTTCTCAGTCACTTTTAGAGCATCCCATGTGCCCATAGGTATTGTAGCATTGAACAAGCATGAATTCAGAGAGCTACAACAAGGAAGTAAAACTGTAACTGAGTATTTGCACGAGTTTAATCATCTTGCTCTTTACGCACTAGAAGATGTCCGCACAGATGCATAAAAACAAGAGAAGTTCCTGAGAGAACATAAGGACGAATTGTCAATCCAACTTATCGCTGCAGATTACACCAATTTTCAGAAGTTGGTAGACAAGGCTATACTTCAGGAGTCTGAATAGAATAAGATTGAGCATAAGAAAATAAAGATGATTGCCTTTCATTTTCAGAACTAGCAAGGAAATAACTAGAGGCCCATATAATGCCTGCACTGCAAGCTCAGAATTTCCAAGCTCGTCTGATATTCAAGCCCCCAACAACTGTCATGCCCAATACAGGAGTTCCTCATCCATCTCCCCAACCAAATCAGGTGCCAACTCAGAACACAGAAATGTTGAAGGATAAGAATGGCAAACTAGTAGTTTGTTATAATTGTTAGAAGGAGGGACACTATTCTAGCATATGTGTTTCCATTAGATCTGCCAGGCATGACGCTAAAGAGATACATTGAGTTTAGAATTGACTTAGTGCCTGGAATAGCTCCCATCTATAAATGTCCTTATAGAATGACCGCTCATCAGATAGAAGATCTTGAGCAAAAAGGTTACATTCGACCCAGTACATTGCCATAGGGAGCAACCGTCATTTTCGTAGAAAAGAAGGATAAGAGCAAGAGGATGTGTGTTGACTATAGAGCCTTTAATGAGGTCACTATCAAGAACAAGTATCCTTTGCCTAGGATTAATGATTTATTTTACCAACTTAAGGGAGCATCTGTATTCTCCAAGATCGACCTCTGGTCAGGTTATCACCAACTTGGGATAATAGAAGAAGATATACCAAAGACTGCTTTCACATCTAGGAATGGTATACACAAGTATATTGTCATGTTGTTTGGTCTCACCAATGCTCCAACATTTTTCATGAACATGATAAATAAAGTCTTTAAGGAATTTTTGGACAAGTTCATCGTGGTATTCATTGATGATATCATAATATATTCCAAGACAAAAGAAGAGCATGAAGCACATATGCATTTGATCTTGGGAAAGTTGAGAGAACATCAACTATATGTAAAGTATGAGAAGTGTGAATTTTGGTCTTCTCAAGTGAAATTTTTGGGACACATTATTTTTGCTAAAGGGATAGTAGTGGATCCTTCCACCATTGAAGCAGTACAAATTGGGTTCAACCTACATTAGTAACAAAGATTTGTAGTTTTCTTGAATTGGCTAGTTACTACCGTCTATTCATTGAGAATTTTTCCAAGATCGCCTGACCATTGACAAAGTTACTCCAGAAGGAATAGAAATTCAAGTGGACACTAGAGTGTGAAGAAAGTTTTCGGATTTTGAAGAAAAAGCTAGTGTCAGCACTAGTGTTAACTTTGCTAGATATCCATAGGGATTTTCATGTTTATTGTGATGCATCTCGCTAAGGACTATGATGTGTTTTAATGCAATATAGAATAGTGGTATCCTATGCATTTCGTCACCTACAACCCCATGAGTTAAATTATCTTACTCATGATCTAAAATTAGAAGCAATACTTCATGCTTTGAAGATTTAGAGACATAACCTAGTCGGTAATAGATGTGAAGTTTTCATGGACCATAAGAGTTTAAAGTATATATTCACTCGGCCAGACCTGAACTTTAGACAAAGAAGATGGTTGGAATTGATCAAGGACTATGATATGGGAATCCATTACCATCCAGGTAACGCAAATGTAGTAGCCGACGTCTTAAGTCGTAAAGGATATTGCAATGCCATTGTGTTGTAGCAAGAAGCATCTATGTTATGTCAAGAAATGGAAAGATTGAATCTAGGATTTACAACTTTAGCATATTTCGCCACATTAGAGGCAAGGCCAGTGTTGACAAATCAGATTCGTGAAGCGCAAAAATAAGATTCAGATATAACAGAAATCAAGAAGAATATGCGAATAGGAAAAGCCCAAGACTTTCGGAAGATGGAATGGGAACTATTTGGTTCAAAGACCATTTGTGTGTACTAGATAAGCCAGAAATAAAGAGTCTCGTTCTCAAGGAAGATCATGAGACATTGTATTAAATCCACCCTAGAAGCACCAAAATGTATCATGACTTAAGAGAGAAATATTGGTGGGTAATCATGAAAAGAGAAATTGTTGAGTATGTGTATTTGTGTGATACTAGCCAGCAAGTTAAAGCAGAACACCAAAGGCTAGTAGGATTATTACAACCCCTCAAGATTCCTGAGTGGAAGTGGGAAGACGTCAGAATGGATTTCATCATAGGTTATGACTCAATATAGGTAGTCATTGATTGTCTAAGAAAAGTGGCTCACTTCATAACTATCAATACAACTTACAATGGACCTAACCTAGTAGAATTGTATATGATCAGGATAGTATGTTTGCATGGAGTTCCAAAGAAGATTGTTTCTGATAGAAGAAGTCAGTTTACCTCAAAGTTTTGGAAAAATTTGCAAGAAGAACTTGGTACCCGATTGAATTTCAGTATTGCCTATCATCCACAAACCGATGGTCACACAGAAATTGTAAATCAGATTCTTGAAGACATGCTTTGAGCCTATACTCTAGATTTCCGAAGTACTTGGGATAAAAGTTTGCCTTACATTGAGTTCTCTTACAACAACAGTTATCAGACCAGTTTGCAAATGTCGCCATATGAATCCTTGTATGGTCGCAAGTGCAGAACCTCTATGCTTTGGGATCAGACAAGGAAAAGTTGAGTTTTTGGAACAAATATACTTCGAGAGGCCAAACAGAAAGTTAAGGTGATTCAGGACAAGTTAAAGGTAGCTCAGTCTCGTCAAAAGAGTTATGATGTTAATCGTCGTCGGGCTTTAGAGTTTGAAGAAGGAGACCATGTTTATCTTCATGTCACACCTCTATGTAGAACGCAAAGATTTAACATGAGAGAAAAATTAGCCCCTCGATATGTTGGACCATTTTGAATCATCCGTCACCAAGGAGAAGTTGCATATAAATTGGAATTGACACCATCTTTGGCAGGAGTGCACAACGTGTTCCATGTCTCTCAACTCAAGAAGTGTCTTCGTGTACCTGATGAGCAAGCCGACCACTTATAGTTGGAGATTCAAAAAGATCTGACCTACGTGGAGAAGCCTGTTCATATCCTCGATACCAAGGAGAGAGTCACCAGGAGCAGAGTCATTCATTTTTGCAAGGTTCAGTGGAGCAATCATTTAGAATAAGTGGCTACTTGGGCAAAGGAAGAGGAATTGAAGGCCCGGCATCTAGAGCTATTTTGAGATTCTATTGGAATCTCGAGGATGAGATTCTTTGTAAGGGGTAGGATTGTAACACCAAGAAATTTTTCCAAATATTATTTTTTAGAAAATAAAAATTGAGAAAAGAATTATTTAAAGTGTTAAAAGAATGAAAAGAATTAAAAATCTTAATAAATAATTCACATTTTGAGTTGGGAATTTTTTGTTAAATTCTCCAAGTCAAAATAATATTTTAGGAAATTTTTACAAATTTTTAGGACCTTCGCAACTAGCATAGAAATCACAAATGAACTTCAGCAATTATTTTAATTAGAAAATGCATTTCAATTACTTTTGGGCTGCCTCCCTCCAATCTCTCTTCGCGGCCCTGCCCACTCGCACGCTCTCACTGACAGTCAGGCCCCGCCTGTCGGCACCGTCCTTCGTCCGCGCGTGCACATCGCTCTCTCTACCGCGTGGACCCCGCACGTTAGCCTCACACCCCCGCTACGCTTGTTGACCCGTGGACCCCGCTTGTCAATCCCGTCGTCCTCGTCTTGAACTCTCGCCAGAATTCCCCACCACCGCCACAAACCCTAAAATCATGTGCCTTGATCCGTGATCTTCGGCTTTACCACCCCTATAAAACCCTCTACCCCGATCCCCTAAACTCGTTCCACCCCTCCGCCTCATCAATTGCCGCCTCGTCGCGATGAACTCCAGAGAACCAATCCACCCCTTTGTTTTTGCTCTGGTCGCCTCGCCTCGCCTCACCGCCGGTGACCCCACTAGCCCTCGTCGCCCGCACCATGGTGACCGCAACTACCTTCCCATACTCGGCATCAACCCCGTTCGGTCACCCCATCGCCGGATCTCACCGGAGTCATCGACTTGAGGAGTTTCTTCTGCTTGTGCTTGTCATCGTCCGCCGCCCATCATCGTCAGACCCTAATTCATGTACCATTTGGTGCCAATTCTTATTCTCTATCCATTTGTGCCATCGGTTTGACCTGTCGCCGCTAGTGCAGCCACCACGCTCGATCACCAACAGCAACACGCCCATCTGCCAGATCAAACCCTAGACATTCGATCCAGATCATGCGGTCCTAATTAATCCACGATGTGGATCGTTTTGGTGCGTTCATCATACCGGTTCGTTACATTTTAATCTTGGTCGTCCAATCTCATTTAAAACCCCTGCCTCGCTCTGCGCCATTCGATCGTGATCCAGCGGCCACGCGTCACTCGGTCCATGGTGCACGTGCGCAATTCATCGTGGACTTAGTCTACCATGGAATTTTTCTGTTTTTTAGTTCAAAAATAATTCCAGAATTTATTCAAAATTTCATATCTTTCACATCCTAACTCCAAATTCCATTTTAACCGTCATAATTTTCTATACAACATGAACTAATTTAATTTCATGAATTGTACTGTTTATTTTCCTCCTTTTAATTGTGCTTTCCTCGTTTTGCGTGTTTTTAGAGTTTGAAGCTGTTGAGGAACCGTCTTTGTCTTTTGTTGAGCAAGGAAAGTCACACCCCATGCCTTGAACATATTAAACACATGTTTCCAAATTAGTTATTGCTATAACACATAGGAATTAATTACATTAGTCCAATTAAAACCTACTGTTATCTTTATTTAGATCCCCTGACCTTGTTGTGCAAACCTAGGCTATGTTTTTTATCCATTTTCTCTTGTCGCCCTAAATACTATAATATTAGTTAGTGCCCAAGTATTGGCACAGTTGCTTTGTATTGCTACAAATGAGTCGTAACTAGACTGGATACTTTATTCTTCTATATGTCCCTAGATATGTCTCTTCTTGTGGTTCTAAAAGATGGATTCAATGTTTGGAAAATGTTTAAGCTAATGGTAAAGGTGGGTTTTCGGGTGCAAGCGAGTGCATTGGTTGGTAGCACCCGGGGCATTATAAGGACCAGTCTGCAAGATCTGTTGCAAGGCATTTCCATACAAGACACAAGTCTAGTGGGTAAGGTCTCACCTGGCATATAGGTCGGTTCAGCAGGATACACCGAGTGGCAAGCCTGGAGAGTCAAGAAGAAAGGACACCTTTTTATTGACTAGACATAATGACATAAAAGGGGGTCTACGTGATCCAAGTGTTGGAGCGTCGGCGAAACCTAGTGTGGTTGTCCTTTTGCTGAGATGAGCTATTGTAGGATCAATGTACCGACTAGAGGGGGGGTGAATAGGCGGTTTTAAAACTAATTCAATTTTAGTTAAATAATAGACAAGGAACTTAGCCAATAAAAACAAACTACTAGATTCAATAGAGCAAACTAGGATGGCAAGTATAAATTACTCTAAGAAGATAAGCTTGCACAATTTAACTTGCTCAAAATAAAAGGGACAAGAGACAACCAAATTTTATCCCGAGGTTCGGAAATTTGCCAATTTCCTACGTCCTCATTGAGGCGAGTTTCACTTGACCGCTCTCTTCACCAAGCCACAGATTTCTCAAGGAGAAATTAGCTTGAAGATGAGCCGGCACCGGAAGTGCAACTCTCGGGCCTCGATCACTAGTGGTAGCTCTTCTCCACTCCGGATAGGCGAGCTCCAACCTTCACAACCTTCCGGGTCTCCTCCACAACCTTCTTGGAGAGATCACCGATTTCTTCTCCGAGCCGTCTAGGAGGTGGCAACCTCCAAGAGTAACAAGCTGCAATCAAAGCTAGAAGAAGACGATCAAGTACCAAAATGCAAATGCAATGCAATCTATTCAATCACTTGATCTTCCCTTTTTCTTCCCAACCTCACTAGTGCTCAAATTAGTGCTCAATGGTGGGAGAGACTCTCTTGTGCTCAAGTATGCTCAAATGAATGCCAAAAGTCTAGCAAAGGAGTTGTAGCAAGGGTTTATATAGCCACACACCCAAAAACTAGTCGTTACAAGAGTTAGGTGGCTCTCTGCGCACTGTCGGTCTGGCCGCCCATCTTGGGCCAGTCTGACCGACCCCAACTGCAATGGCTAGAAAACTAGTCGTTTACTGATGTGACAGGTCCAATCGGTCTGACCGGCCATGTTGGCCCGGTCGGACCGACCCTACCCGGTCTGACCGGCCATCGGCTCGGTCGGACCGATAGAGCTCCCGTCGGCTCTGTAAACCATCCTTTTTCCAGCCCTGCGCAACCCAGTCGGACCGACCCCCTGGCCGGTCAGACCGCCCAACACCAGTCGGTCTGACCGGACCCATATGGTCGGTCAGACCGCCAGGGTCAGACAACTCCAAAAGCTGCAACTGTGTTTTCAAGGAATTTTGCCAAAAGCCGTAACTTTTGTAACAATCACACATGTTCAAAAGATACTACATGCAATGCAAGTTGGCACTTGAAAATCAACTCATAACCAAGATGCAACCCCTCTTTATAGTATGGCAAAAACAAAATTTAAACCTAGCCTAATTGATCGCTCCAAACTCCTCGATCAATTTCTAGATTCCTTCAAACCTTTTTGCTGTTGCTCTTTAATCGTCCAGATCTTCGGGTTTTCCATCTTGTGCTCCATTTGCGCGGGACCTACTCATTTCCTTCACACTTAAGAAAAATATTAGTCCACAAACGCGCGTTTGTCATTAATTACCAAAACTCACATGGGGCCTAGATCTTCAATCTCCCCCTTTTTTGGTAATTGATGACAAACATTTCAGAGATAAAGAAATATTTTAATAACAGTATCTGCAATTAAGCGCAAAGCTCCCCCTGATAGAGTGATGGGGTGCAAGTATGTGGAGCAAGATATGAATTATAAGAGTACATAATTCCAAACACAATTCAAAAGTCCAATAAAGCAAAGCACATGAGAGTTTTTCATAATACGAGCAAATAGTTCAAATTAAGTTCAACATGACATGGAAAGCAAATAGAGTTCTTCACACAACCAACCATAGATAGATAGAAATAAAGAGCAGACTACTCTAGACTATTTCTTTCTAATCTCTCCTTCTCCCCTAAACTTCTTATCTAAGCTTCTTCTCCCCCTTTTGGCATCAAGAACTAAAAAGAGACTAATCCTGGGAAGGAGGAGGCTGAGAATCATCAAGGCGACGACGACGGCGCTGGTACTGAAGAGGATATCCTGCTGAGGAAGAGTCTAGCCGATCAACTCTAGAAGAAAGAGTGTCAATCCTGGAGTTGATACGCTCTTGACCACCTTGAAGGTTCTGCAGATGGGAGGTGATTGCTTCCTGTCCTAAAGCCATTTGATCCATCCTTGCATTCAACTGAAGGAAACCCGCTGTCACTTGTTGAAGTACCGGATCAAAGAACTGAGCGGCATCCATACCAAAATAAGGAGGAGGACCAAAGGCACCGGATCCAAAGTCCTGAGGAGCAAAAGAACTGCTAGGAATGTCCTGAGGATGAAACTGTCCTACACCCACATCAGCTGGATCGGCGGCTGGAGCCAAAGGAGTAGCCGAGAAACGAGGCCGGTACTGAGAGTGAGTTACATCAAGGCGCTCATTCACGTTTCCCACTTTGCTCAAAATCAGTCTCATGATAAAAGGAGCATAGTAGACTCCAAGAGTGAGGCTTCCCTTTGAGAGTGCCATCTCATATAGCATCAAGTGGATGACATCAAATCTCTTTCCAGTCATTACTGCATCCAAAAGAGTCCAAGCAACGCCTCGAATGGCATCGTTGTTGCCCAGACGCGGTAAAATGGAGTGTCGCAGGATGCGATGAGCCACACTATGCAGGGTCTTCATTCTAGTAACCCCTCCTATCTTGTGAGCAGCAGACGGGATGTAGAACTGTGCCATCTCCTCTTCTGACAAAGGGTTGTGAGTAAACTCATCATGCAATCTGAGGCCAGAAGAAAACCTTATGTCCCAAGCACTCTGGATTTCTTGCTTTGTAGCAATGCAGAAAATGTTTCCTGTCATCCAGGTGAGAGAATCACAAGTGGCAGGTATGAAAACTGTGGCATAGAACTGACGGACAATATCCCAGTTGAAATCTTGCTTCAAACTGACTATTTTGTTAATCCCAACAGTTCCAAAAATATTCCTGAGAGCTGCAGCCTCTCCACTCAGATCCCTCCAAGAAGTCCACTTATGAGGAGCCAAAGAGCGGTTCTCATAAGCAATATTGTATACCTCTTTCTGAAACTTGGTGTGAAAACGCTGATCGGAGGTATCTCTTGGTCTGAGAAATTGATTGTGATGGCGCAAACGAGCAAAATTTTCTTGATTTTGCACATCCACTTTGAATTCCAATGATGCAAATGGATCTTCACTAGCTGCCGGAGGCTGAGGAGCCAATTCCTCCTCATTCTCAGAGCTGTCATCCTCATAGGCAAAGTCCTCATCGCTGTCATCTTGAAAGTGCCGGGACGATTGGCCACGGTCCTTAACAAACTTTGAGCGACGCTCATTTCCTTGAGAACGACCGGCGCGAGGCATGACTGAAGAAAATCAATGCGAAGGTGAATAAGCGAGTTAAGATAGAGTTATGGATATGATGGAGATAGGCTATGAAGTTGCTAGAGGGTAAAAGCATTAAGGAGCACAATTGAACAAAAGGGTGCCAGAATGGGAGGCCGGTCTAACCGAGGCAATATGGCCGGTCTGACCGTCATTACATGGTCGGTCTGACCGCCTATTGCCAACCGGTCTGACCGGCCTAGCAACCTGGGCACAAATCCCCTTTGCACAAAATGTCTCCAAAATTCAAATTTTCCCTAACAAAATTCATAGAGGCATGGGAAATGGTACCACAAGGCTAGAAATGCAATAACAACAGGGATTTAGCCTAGGCAACTTCACATGCAAGCCCAAGAACATGAACCCTAACCCTAACCTCTAAGGGGATGAAATCAAGGGATTTTATCGGAGGAGATTCTTACCGGCAAGGGAGAATGAACCCAAGGTCGGACCGGAGAAGATCCACCGGTTGGACCGGCAAGAATTGCGACGAAACGGATTTTCGAGGGATGGGGGCAAGTGAGGAGGAGAGGAGCTCGGTTGAGAGGAGATGAAATAATAGAGGGGAGAGAAAACTGAATAGAGAGGGGAGTTATAACCCTGCCCGAGCCCTGGTCTGACCAGCCATGTAGGCCCGGTCGGATCGACTTAGGTAGGGCGGTCGGACCGGCCAAGAGGGCCCGGTCAGACCGACTGCACTAATACCCAGCCAATATTTTTAATTCAAGGCAAATGTGGAAAACATGGCAAAATATTTTTGAAAAATTTCAAATTTTGCAGAAACCATGTATAACTCCCAAAGTTTATAAATCATCAAATTTTCAAAATTTCTAAGTTCAAAAACAGAGAAATACTCAAATGTATGCTTAAGTTCAAAAATGGTTATAGAACAACTTTTGCAGAACTTCAACTTTGAATATCTTTTGATAGGAAGGATAAAGTTAAAACATTTGAATACAAAAAATGTTCATATGATCCATCTATACAAGTTTTGTTTTGGACAAATGTTCACATTATGTTTAGAAATGAAACTTAAGGAAAGATCCGATTTGACTCAAAGATAGAATCTTTAAGTTACCAAAACTTCCAAATTTTGTTTTTCAACACATTAAGTCATTATCAATATATAAGAATAACCACAACACTCCCCCTTAATGTATGGCCTTAGGAAAACATATAAGATCACATGAACTTCAAATATGGCACTATAAGCATAAAAGCATATATATATGACATACAAGAAAAATCTAAAACTCACATATATGCATGATTTCAAGCCACATTTGAGAAGTCTATCATATTCAATTCATTCCTAAGCTTACAAAAGCGGGATTCATCAAGTGGTTTGGTAAAAATATCCGCTAATTGATCTTCGGTTCTTATGTGGCTAATAACAATGTCGTCTTTGCCAACATGATCTCTTAGAAAGTGATGGCGAATATCAATATGCTTGGTTCTAGAGTGTTGGACTGGATTATTGGCAATTTTGACGGCGCTATCATTGTCACAAAGGTGAGGGACATTTGAGAATTCTATTCCATAATCAAGCAAGGTTTGCCTCATCCAAAGTAATTGAGCACAACAACTACCCGCAGAGACATATTCTGCCTCGGCGGTGGAAAGGGCAACGGAGTTTTGTTTCTTATAGGCCCAAGAAACAAGAGACCTCCCAAGGAATTGATAGCCCCCAGAAGTGCTTTTTCTATCAACCTTGCAACCGGCATAGTTCGAGTCGGAATAGCCAATTAGCTCAAATTTTGCACCTTTGGGGTACCACAAACCTATATGGATAGAATGTTTTAAATATCTTAGAATTCTCTTGACCGCCATCAAATGACAATCTTTTGGTGCGGCTTGAAATCTAGCACACATGCAAACACTAAACATGATATCGGGCCTAGATGCGGTAAGATAGAGCAAACTACCAATCATGGATCTATATAATTTTTGATCTACCGGTTTACCTCCCTCATTTAGGTCGAGATGTCTGTTGGTTGCCACAGGTGTCTTGATAGGCTTAGCTTCCATCAATCCGAATCTTTTGAGAAGATCATGGATATACTTCGTTTGACTCACAAAAGTTCCATTCTTAAGTTGCTTGACTTGAAGTCCAAGGAAGAAACTCAATTCTCCTATCATGGACATCTCAAATTCCCTAGACATCATATCACCAAAAACCTTGCAAAATTCTTCATTAGTAGAACCGAATATAATATCATCGACATAAATTTGACAAACAAAGAAATCATCATTAATTATTTTGTAAACAAAGTAGTGTCAACTTTACCAATTTTAAAACCCTTTGAGAGGAGAAAATCTCTCAATCTTTCATACCAAGCTCTAGGAGCTTGTTTTAAACCATAGAGAGCTTTTGAGAGTTTATAAACATGATTAGGATTTTTAGGATTTTCAAAGCCAGGTGGTTGTTCAACAAAAACTAGTTCGGCTATTTCGCCATTCAAGAAAGCACTTTTCACATCCATTTGATATAGTTTAATATCAAAACATGAAGCAAAAGTAAGTAAGATGCGAATAGCCTCTAGTCTAGCAACAGGAGCAAAAGTTTCACCAAAATCCAAACCTTCGACTTGAGTGAATCCTTGTGCTACCAATCTTGCCTTGTTTCTCACAACCAACCCGTTTTCATCTTGCTTGTTCCTAAAAACCCACTTTGTTCCAATGACGTTGTGCTCCTTGGGTCTCAACACAAATGTCCAAACCTTGTTTCTTTCAAAATTGTTAAGCTCCTCATGCATAGCATTTACCCAATCCGGGTCATTTAGAGCTTCATCTACATGTTTAGGCTCAATAGAAGAAACAAAAGAGTAATGCTCACAAATAGAAGCAACACGAGATCTAGTTTGAACACCCTTACTAATGTCACCCAAGACTTGATCAATTGGGTGATCTTTTGTGGTGGCATTGTGAACCTTGGATGGAATAGTAGAGGCTTGATTTTTGACTTCATCTTCATCAAGTTGAGTCGAATTTTACGTAGCGGAAGTAGAAGCTTCAACTTGAGTGGAGGATCGAAGTTCATCATCTTCTTTAGGCTTGATGTCACCGATGGACATGTTCTTCATTGCCCTTACCAAGCCTTCATCACCTACATCATCCAAATTTTCGTGCCCCTCTTGGGAGCCATTAGTCTCATCAAATTGAACATCCGAGGTTTCTTCTACAATACCTTTGCTTTTGTTATACACTCGGTATGCCTTGCTATTTGATGCATAACCAAGGAGAAATCCTTGATCACAACGGCTTTCAAATTTGGTTAGTCTAACACCTTTTCTATAAATATAGCATTTACAACCAAAAACGCGAAAGTAAGCAATATTTGGTTTTCGTCCAATTAAAAGTTCATATGAAGTCTTTTTCAAAAGACGATGCAAATAAAGACGATTAGAAGCATGGCAAGAAGTGTTTATAGCTTCCGCCCAAAAAGAGTCAGAGACACTATACTCATCAAGCATAGTTCTAGCCATCTCGATTAGGGTCCTATTCTTTCTTTCCACAACGCCATTTTGTTGTGGTGAATAGGTGGCGGAAAGCTCATGTTTAATGCCAAGATCATCACAATAATCCTCAATATTTGTATTTTTAAACTCGGATCCATTGTCACTCCTTACTTTTATAATAGAAAAATTGAATTCGTTTTGAGCTCGTTTTGCAAACTTTTTGAAAATATCGGAGGTTTTAGCTTTGTCATGCAAAAAGAAAACTCAAGTAAACCTTGAGAAATCATCCACAATTACAAGACAAAAACTATTTCCTCCGATGCTTTTATAAGTTGTTGGACCAAATAAATCTATGTGCAAAAGCTCCAATGGTCTAGAAGTTGACATGACGCTTTTGCTAGGGTGAGAACAAGCAACTTGCTTCCCCGCTTGACAAGCACTACAAAGTTTATCTTTTTCAAATTTTATATTTTTTAAACCAACAACCAAATCTCGTTTTGCAAGCTTGTTTAGTTGACTCATCCCCACATGAGCAAGCCTTCTATGCCAAAGCCAACCCAATGAGGTTTTTGCAACCAAACAAGTTTTCAAATTAGCTTTATTTGAAGAGAGATCCACCAAATATAGATTTCCAAAACGAAAACCTTTAAAAACTAAGGACTTATCATGGATACTAGTTACAAATACTTCTTGAGGATTAAATGTGCATGAAAGGCCTAAATCACATAGTTGAGCAATAGACAATAAGTTGAAATTTAATGACTCAACTAGTGAAACATTTGAAATGGAGAAATCATTTGAAATAGCAATTTTACCTAGACTCATTACCTTCCCTTTACTATTATCACCGAAGGTCACTCTTTCTTGATCTTTGGTACCTACTTCAAATGACGTGAACATTTTCCTATCACCGGTCATATGTTGAGTGCACCCACTATCAAGCACCCAATGAGATTCTCCGGTGTGGTAGTTTACCTACAAAAGAGATCAAGCCTTTTTAGGTACCCAAATCCTTTTGGGTCCTTGTAGGTTAGTTACCAAAGCTTTTGGCACCCAAATAGATTTCTTCTTTTCTCCTAAAATAGGAGTGCCTAAAAACTTAGCATAAATTGAGCCATCATTAGCTTTCTTAAGCATGTAATGAGAATCAAATACATCACATTTAGGAATTTTGTTTATATGACATTCACCAATCATGTGACCAACTTTTCGACATTTATTACAAAATTTTCCATTACTCTTAACAAACCTTGGAGCTTGATAAGAAGGCTTTTTGCCCTTCTTGGGAACAAAACCAAGTCCCTCCTTGTTGAAGGAACATCTTTGTTGGCTTAAGATTTTATCAAGCGTATTTTTGCCTTTGAAGCATCTTTCCAAACTCTTACTTAGTTTGGCAACTTGCTCCTTGAGCTCATGATTCTCAACAACTAATAATGAATTAGATGAAGATGTTATATTGTGGAACATGATGCACTATCAATAGTGGATGAGCATGGCATAGCAAGTAAGTCATCACATGAGGTGGATATGCTAGTCTTAGTTGGAATGCCATTTGCAACATTTAGACAAGCATCATCAAAAATATCACATGTAATGCCTATATCTACCTTTGGCCTAATGAGTGTAGAGGCAATGAGAGTTTCATGAGTTTCCTCAAGCTTCTCATGAGAGACCAAAAGCATCTTATGAGAAGTTTTCAACTCCTCATATTTAGCTATTAAAGACTCATGATCTTTCTTTAGAGCCTTAAACTTGACTCTCTCTTTGTCGTTTAACTCATTTAGCTCCTCAAGCATTTATGCAAGATCATCATAAGACATTTCATCATCACTATCATCTTTTTCACTAACACAAGTAGATGTTACCTTAGTACTTCCTTTTGCCATGGGACAAAAAGGAGAGTATAGTGAAGGAGCTTCCGTTATTGCGATCCCCGCCATGTTCTTCTTTCTTGAATTTGACTCACAACCGGAGTCGGACCTTGAAGAAGAGTCGGAGCTATCTTCATTAGAGTCCCATTCTCCCACAAATGCTTCATTTTTGCCCTTTTTCTTGTTCAACTTTTTGAAGAGCTTTTTCTTTCCACTCTTCTCCTTGTTCTTCTTTTGAGATTTTTCATCTTCACTTTATTGTTTGTTTGGGCATCTTGAGGCAAAATGACCCTTTTCATTACACTCATAACATCTCACATTCTTTAGATTCCTTTTGGTTGACTTCTTGTCACCATTGTTCTTGAATGAACTTGAAGAGCTTCCTCTCTTTTTCATGAAATGGTTAAACTTTCTCACAAAAAGAGCCATCTCTTCATCCTCGGTATCACCATCACAAGAAGTGTCTTCTTCTTCTTCACATTTCTTCTCCACCTTGGCTTTCAAAGCAATGTTCTTCTTCTTGGATGAGGAGTGATCTTCGGCGCTTCCTTCAATTCTCTTGTTCTTGTAAATCTCATTTGTGTTGATAGTCCCCAAAAGTGTTGTGGGAGTCAAATTTGACATGTCCGAGTTAATAAGGAAGGTCACCAAAGTGTCATACTTCTCGGGCAATGCTCTCAACATTTTTTGAGAAACTTCCAACTCTGTGTACTTCACTCCAACACCTTTGAGATCATTGACAATCACATTGAGTCTTGCATACATCTCATTTACGCTTTCATTTGGCAACATGGTGAATGTTTCATAGTTGATCTTGAGATAGTGTGACTTGGCATTCTTCACACTTGTTGTTCCATCATGTATATCTTGAAGTGTGGTCCAAATATCATGTGCCGTTGAAATATTGCTTATCCTATTGAATTCTTCGGCACACAAACAATTGAACAAGTCATTTGTAGCTTGAGCATCAAGTTGCATATCTTTCTTGTTTTGATAAGTTAAATTCATCTTGTCTTCAACTTCAAAACGTAACTCAACAATACGCCAAATTTCAAAGCTCATGGCTTTGAGGTGAGCAGCCATACGAACTTTCCAAATGGAATAATTTGAGCCATCAAAGAAAGGACCTTTGCCTACGTTGTGAACCACCTCGTCGGACATCTTCTCTCTAGGCGGTAAAGCCTAAATTGAGAGACCAAGCTCTGATACCACTTGTAGGATCGATGTACCGACTGGAGGGGGGTGAATAGGCGGTTTTAAAACTAATTCAATTTTAGTTAAACAATAGACAAGGAACTTAGCCAATTAAAACAAACTACTAGATTCAATATAGCAAACTAGGATGGCAAGTATAAATTACTCTAAGAAGATAAGCTTGCACAATTTAACTTGCTCAAAATAAAAGGGACAAGAGACAACCGAATTTTATCCCGAGGTTCGGAAATTTGCCAATTTCCTACGTCCTCGTTGAGGCGAGTTTCACTTGACCGCACTCTTCACCAAGCCACGGATTTCTCAAGGAGAAATTAGCTTGAAGATGAGCCGACACCGGAAGTGCAACTCTCGGGCCTCGATCACTAGTGGTAGCTCTTCTCCACTCCGGATAGGCGAGCTCCAACCTTCACAACCTTCCGGGTCTCCTCCACAACCTTCTTGGAGAGATCACCGGTTTCTTCTCCGAGCCGTCTAGGAGGTGGCACCCTCCAAGAGTAACAAGCTGCAATCAAAGCTAGGAGAAGACGATCAAGTGCCAAAATGCAAATGCAATGAAATCTATTCAATCACTTGATCTTCCCTTTTTCTTCCCAACCTCACTAGTGCTCAAATTAGTGCTCAATGGTGGGAGAGACTCTCTTGTGCTTAAGTATGCTCAAATGAATGCCAAAAGTCTAGCAAAGGAGCTGTAGCAAGGGTTTATATAGCCACACACCCAAAAACTAGTCGTTACAAGAGTTAGGTGGCTCTCTGCGCACTGTCGGTCTGACCACCCATCTTGGGCTGGTCTGACCGACCCCAACTGCAACGGCTAGAAAACTAGCCGTTTACTGATGTGACAGGTCCAATCGGTCTGACCGGCCATGCTGGCCCGGTCGGACCGACCCTACCCGGTCTGACCGGCCATCGGCTCGGTCGGACCGAGAGAGCTCCCATCGGCTCTGTAAACCATCCTTTTTCTAGCCCTGCGCAACCCGGTCAGACCGACCCCCTGGCTGGTCGGACCGCCCAACACCAGTCGGTCTGACCGGACCCATATGGTCGGTCAGACCGCCAGGGTCAGACAACTCCAAAAGTTGCAACTGTGTTTTCAAGGAATTTTGCCAAAAGCCGTAACTTTTGTAACAATCACACATGTTCAAAAGATACTACATGCAATGCAAGTTGGCACTTGAAAATCAACTCATAACCAAGATACAACCCCTCTTTATAGTACGGCAAAAACAAAATTTAAACCTAGCCTAATTGATCGCTCCAAACTCCTCGATCAATTTCTAGATTCCTTCAAACCTTTTTGCCGTTGCTCTTTAATCGTCCAGATCTTCGGGTTTTCCATCTTGTGCTCCATTTGTGCGGGACCTACTCATTTCCTTCACACTTAAGAAAAATATTAGTCCACAAACGTGTGTTTGTCATTAATTACCAAAACTCACATGGGGCCTAGATCTTCAGCTATGTCAAAGGGTTTTTAGAAATAATTTGGTAATGATCTGCTAAATTCTTGCCTTGTGGGTAAATTTGTACACCTCTGATCAAAGTATAATCTTTTCAAAAAGTCGTGTTGTAACACCCCAAAATTTCAAGGTAAAATAAAAAATGAGGAAAATAAAATTTCTGAATTAAAAAGAATTATTTTAAATTAGATAAAAAGGATAAAAGCACCAAGTAAAACAAAACATAGAGAAATAGATAAAATTCAGGGGTAATAAAATTATGGTGGAATCTATAAGCCAAAAAAGTATTTTTGAGAATTTTTACAAAAGTTTAGCACCTATGCTTCAAGCTCTAAACAAATAAACTAATTTCTGAAATTATTTTAAATGGAAAAGGCATTTTAAATGTTATTGGGCCGCAACCCACTATTCTCCCTCAGCCTAGCCCAGTCCAGCGCGCGTCACTACCATGTGGGACCCGCCTGTCGGCGCGCCTCCTCCCTCTCTCCTCCGCGCCTGCGCCCGCCCTGGCCCGCCTATCGGCACACCTTCCATCGCCCGCACCCGATGACAGGTGGGGGCCACCTGTCGGGTCCTTCTTCTCCGATGGAAATCCCCCTCCTTCCAATTCCGGCGATCCCCTTCCGTAATTCTGCCACCCCTTGCCGCCAACTACCAAACCGTGTCCGGGATCGTGATCCCCGATCTCTGGCGATCGTTTTCCCCCAACGACCGACGCGGATTTGTCCCTATGGAAGCTACCCAAGCGCATGGAAAGCTCGCCGGAGCCAAATAGGAATCCCCTCGAGTTTCCTCCGTTTACCCTTCCATTTCTACGCCGGTGACCCCCCTATTTAAACCCTTGGCAACACCGCAGCACAGGCCACGCACATTAGCCCAAGCTACGCACTCTAGAGCGCCGCCACCCAATTTTCGCCCCTCCCCTCTGTTCCTTCTCCGGCAGCCCCTCGTTGGCGCCATAGGACCCTGCCGCCCTCACTATCGACACCTTCAGGACCGTCGTTGCCTCTTCTCCCTCGGCCTCACCTCCATTGGGCCGAATCGCCACCAGAACGCCACGCTGCCATCGAACCTGAAGGTCTTCATCGCCCCTCCTCATCGCCGGTCACCGCCAGTCTGTCGCCGTTGCCATCGCTAGTACCCCTGCGTTCCCCGTGCTCCCCTTGTTCCATTTCAGCTTGTAGTAATGCCTTTAGGCCCTCGCCGTCACCGAGATCGCTCGTTGTTGTGCCGCCAGAGTCGGGGATGAAGACCTCGGTCTCCCCCGTGCCACATGCGTGCCGAATGGAGCCTTGGCCGTGCGATCTCATTCGGACAGCGCAGATTTAATCTGGGTCGTTGATGTGCGCCGAAAGGGTACAGGGTGATCTGGGCCATTGGTTGCCACTTAACCCTCGCCGGTCCATGTGCACAGTGCGCGGGTCCAAGGTGGGCCTAGCTCACCGTGGACCCGAGGCTGATTTCTGTTTAAATAAAAATTCAGAAAATTGGTTTCAACTTCTAAAATTCATAACTTGCTCAATTTAACTCCAAATTTGCTCATTCCAATTTTGGAAAATTTATCTTTTTATTCTCTTCACATTCATGCAATAAAAACAATAGGTTTATTCTGAACTTTTTTATTTAATAGGGAGTTTAAAACATTTTAGGGTAAATTCTTATTCCTTTTTAGAAAATTCATAACTCCATCAAAGTTGATCTTAAAAATTTAGATAATGATTTCAAAAGACTAATGACTTTATTTCCCTTGATTTAATTCAACCAAAGCCTATGTGCTTGTAGCGTGGTTTTGGATTGATTAATTGAGTGTTATGTTTATTTTATATATGTCGAGAAGACTACGATGTCGTCAAGGATCCGAAGCATTATCTAGAGGTCCCACCTTCACCCTTTGCTGATCAAGGCAAGTCACGACCCCCATTTTGACCATAATTGAGCCCATTTTTCATAATTACCGCTATAACTCATAGGATTATAATTGCATTAGTTTAATTAAAAGCCCTACATTATAATTGCATGAACTCCTTGTCACCTTTAAAATATTATATTAGATAGTGTCAAATGTATCGACACAACTGTTATAGGATAAAAACGAGTTGTAGATAGTTGGATTCTACTATATGATTTCCCCATTATATTTCTCGACTCTAGAATTCTGTTGGAGTTTTGGTTAAGTTATAAGTATGGTGGGTTCTGGGTGCAAGCTAGGGCATTGGTCGGTAGCACCTGGGGCACTATAAGGACCGGTCTACGGGATCTGTTGCAAAACAAACTCGTACTAACCACAAGTCTAGTGGGTAAGTCCTAACTGGAGATATGGAGCGTTCCAACTTGAAGCACCATAGTGGAGGGGGCAAGTGACACATGTGGGTGGCTTGTACCGACAAGGCTCAAGGGAGGGTACGTCGTTGGCCCGATGCGTCGGGGTGCCATATGAAACCCATAAAAGGGTGTTATCGAATTGGTGTGTTCCATGCTAAAGGTTTTGGCATGAGTTCCTTCGAGGTGACGTGGTGTCATCACGACACACTTTGGTGTGTGGGAATGAGTGCCTTGTGGGTACAGTAGTACACCTCTGATCAGAGTATAACCTTTTCAAAAAGTCATGCTTACGGTCAAGGGCGGGTTGGGCAATGTTCACCGCAATTAGTTTACTTTTATATGAATGATTGTATGATTCATGGCATGTAAGGACTGTTAAGCGAGGGTGGGCTGACTGTACCCCTCGAGTTAGAAGATAATGCATTTACTCATGTTTAATTTTCTATACTAATAATCTGATCACATTAAATGCTTTACAAATGTACGTTTCCACAAACATGAGCCACTACCTTCCTTGTTATTTCCTTGCATTATAATTGCATTTCGGTGGCTTGCTGAGTACGATTGTACTCACCCCCTTTGACTCACCCCACCAGAGGTAGCGTACTATGAGGAGGATGACGGTCTGGAGTAGCGACCCAGTCAAGGCGCGAGACTGGAAGAAAGCGTTCATCTAGAGGATTTATTTTCCTAGATTCTCTTGATTGGCGCATTGTACGCAGTCGTGTGATGAACGTCTTGTATTTATTGATTTTCTATGGAAATTCAATAAAGTCCCCATTTTATTAAATCCGGGCGTTACACATGCCTACGGTTATAGGCGAGCCAAGTGATGTTCTCCGCAATTAGTCTAAATAACTTGAATGTGAATGGTTATTAGTTTTATTAGGACTATTGTGTGAGTGAGTATAGTTGTGCTACTCGAGGTAGTGGATGGTTTTCATATCATTTACTTTTTGTTCATTAAACATGTTCACCATAAATGTTTAACTACAAAAATGTACTTTTATGTAAAACAAGCCATATGCCTATCCTTTGATATTACCTTTATATGTATGTTGCATTTTGTGGCTTGTCGAGTATGTTTTGTACTCATCCCTATTGAATAACCCCTTTTTAGATGATGAGTTTGTCGAAGAAGAAGGTTTGAGTAATCTGTCCCAATCAAGGTGTGATTCTAGGAGCAAGATGTTCGTCGTTTTGGAGTCTTTCATTTTGCTCGTTTATTTTCAATGTAATAAAATAGCCCCTGAGCTATATTTTGATTACCGTAAAACATCGTCACTTGATGAATATTTTGTAAGTTGATTTTATTAAGTAAATTCAATAAACTCGAGATTGTGAGATTGCAGGGCGTTACACTAGCGTGATTGATGGCAAAGATTGCTTCGGGACACGCTTTTAGGAAATCGCGACGCTTCACAGACTTGGACGGTTGTGAAGGAAGTTTATAAATAGCAAGTCAAGTCATGAAGAAAACTCCTATCAAAGAATAGACTTAGATGACTTGACTTGCTACACATGAATAAAAACAGTAGTTTCCTTGATGAAAATGGACTCCTCGTGGACTTAGGAAACTACACGTAAAAGCAATTAATCACAAATAGTATATAAGATCACTCATATCATGTGTGAAATTATTTTTTATGTAGATCACATTTTATAAAAAATTATGCAATTTGAATGGTCAAATTTAGAGTTAAAATAAATTAGTTACAGATTTTTAAAATTTTCTACACTATTTTGGATTTACATGAAATAAAACATAATTATTAAAAAAATGTAGAAATCAATTTTTAAATATTTTTTATTTGTTTGGGGGGTTATTCAGACTTTAGGTAAAGTTGGAGGGTGTAATTCAGACGTTTTCATTTATCTGCCATATCACCAGCGTCACGTCAACTACCACATTAGCAAAACCGCTCACTGTTTCGCCACGTCAAAAAAACCACCCTTCAAAATTATGGGTTATGCTAATGTTCAATACCGCGAGTTTTTTTCGGATGGTAAATTTTTTTAGGGGGTTATTCAAACTACAACAATACTTTGAGGGTGTAATTTAGACTTTTTCCAATATCTAATACTAGTATCGCACACATGCTACATGTTGGCGTAAAAGATTACGCTAACAGGTTCTCTAAGATTAAGAACTAACAAACGAAGAGTTTGTGAAGCGAACTATCTCAAGCCTCCTAATAGGATAATAGCTCGAAGCAGTTCGAAGGTGTGTATTGAATATCTGAATATTCGATGTCTATTACAGGGTGAGAATGGAGGTATTTATAAGTAAAAACATTAAGGAAAAGACCTTTTTACCCCTTAGTTACAACCTACATAGTGGAAACTATTTCGGTACCCCTAATAGGGCTAAAATGGTAAAAGACTAATCTAATCAGAAAGAAGATAAGTCATCTGTCCTTGCTGGCAGTTGTCCACTGCAGAGATTGAACCTTCGAAGTATATCTTCGAACATGAGTCGGGACGGATCTTTCGGACTTAATCCTACGCCAAGTCGGAGATCAGTCTTGGACTTCGGTCTAGTAAATTGTCTTTGACTTATAATCTTGAAGATCCCGAGGATGAAGAGTTTTCTCCCAACACTACGCAACGTTGAAAATCAAAAAACAATTATATTAGTAACACTTCGCAGGTATTGTCTCCTTCTTCCGGGAACTCGCCTTAAAATTTCGTCTCTTGCGTGAAGGCGACGATGATGATCCGGTAGTCGGAGATCCGATCAAAGCAGTAGTTGGGGATGAGGATGAGACGACAAACCCAACGGAGTCGATAGCGAGAATGAATGCGACTGCTGGCGACGAGGGCTAGCGGCGGCGGAGCAAAAATGCACGACACGGGCTCAGGTTCATGAGGCTAGGGCTAGAATTAATGGCATGATTCAGCTACGGACTCTGGATTTTATAGGGAGACGTCAAAGAAGGAAAGTAGCAGGTATGGAAGGGGATTCCGAGGCTTTCAAAAATAATATTGTGCCATGGATATGTTTTCCATTTATTTATTATTTCTATATAAAACTAATCGGATTTCCATAAATTTTCATATATATGTGATCAGCATTCTATATATTAATGGTTTCCATATAAAACGGGTCAACTTTCATATATTAATGATTTCTATATATTAATGATTTTTATATAAAACATATCAACTTTCATATATTGATGATTTCTATATATTAATAATTGTCATACAAACCAGATACGAGGAAAGGCGATACACGGGAAGTGATCTAATGGCTGAGAATCTAAATTAGTTGATAAACGGTCAAGATTTAGTTGATGGTAGATGATAAGTGAGTAAACAAACATCAATTACGTAGTAAGGTAGACGTGACGATCCACCAATATAGTATGAGTACTAGCTTAAAATCCTGAGACAGGTACCTAGTGCAGATATGCAAATGTGACATATTGTCTTTGTTAGAATTGTTAACACTAGTATGACCTATCTAGACAGAGCGACCACAATTAAGGTTTCGTTTGGCGCGAATCACTTCTATTTTTACATGTTTGATAAACATTATATAGATTCTCTTTATAATTAGTATAAGAATCCTTACCAAATATTTTCTCCAGAATGTAGGTTATTTTAGCTTTTTTAGATTTATCTATGGATCGATAAATCTAATTTATCAATTTATAGATAAATCTAAAAAAATACCAAAATAACTTACATTCTAAAATGAACAGAGGTAGTAGGTCCTAGGTTGTGCTTTTGACCCTTGATATTCTTCTTGCCTAAACTAAGGCCTCATTTGGATCATATGAACTAATAGTCAGTAATTAAAAATTAATTTTAGTCCATTCAAATAGTATAACTAATTGGTGAATTAACTATTAGCTCCTTTGATAACTAATAGTTAGTCATTAGTCTATAAAAATGAAGTAATTTGAGCTAATAGGGGCTATTGGACTTTTTTGCCCCCTACACTACTGTAGCACAATTATTATAGCGGGAGCAAAATCGACTTTCATCATCTATTAATACAAAATATTCAAACATGTCTTGACTATTTTTAGCAAACTAACAATTAGCTAGCTAATAATTAGCTCTAGCTATTAATTAACTAATTTTTAGCAAACTAACAATTAACTAGCTAATAATTAGCTCTAGCTATTAATTAACTAACTATTAATTTTAGTCCCTCCAAACATGCCCTAACTAGTGAAATGTAGCTACTCAATAGGATGAGGTAGGAAGCTAAACCATAAACAGCTCATCACGTTAGTTGTGTATTAGTTTGGGGAGCTCTAAGTCGACATTTACGATGGATGATGCCCTTCCTATATATCTTGGTGAGAGGCACATTAAAACAGGAACATCCTATATTGTCCTTGGAACTCAATTCCTATTACAAACTGCTATGGATTACTTGGTCTTTATCAACTTTCCCTGCTGAATGCATTTTTGTTCATGCGGCCTCGGGCCCACCACCATGAGCCCACACCGAGAGGATTTGGGCACCAAGATCGATCGCTTGTCATAAACTTGTTTAGGAAAATTTGGCTTGGCCCAGTTTGGCCCGAGACGCTCGGCTCCTCGGCCTGCTGCCTAGGTCGAACTCCCACGCCGACCACGCTGCTGTTGCGGCAGCTAGGGTTTTCCCCAGCCCGACTCGTGCCAGGGTGCCACCATTCGGTTCGCGCCTGGCTGGCAACCTAACGATGCTGCTGCGGTTGTCCTCCGCGACGTCCCGTCCCACAAAAGTTGGAGAGAAATGTTCCAATGGCCGTGTCGCCAGGTTAGGCTAACAAATAACAATGCCTATTTTCCAAGGTCTGATTGGTGCTGGTGCAATGCAGCTGGCTTCGGAGTTCTGCCCACCCTTTCCCGTGAATGCTCTTCCACAATCGGAACAATTTGGCTTGCCCAAGAAACGTCACATTTGTTTCATAGTTGGAACCTGCTGGAATCATGTAAGCCCGCGTATGTTTACAATGAAAAGTCGAATGATGCTTGGAACGTGGCAATCGTAATTCTGAAAATGAACTATCTCTGACAAAACGTTATTCTTTTGCATACGCTACGGCAAAAATAATGGTGACTTGTGGAATATTCGCACTAATCATGTTCAGATCGATGTGTTGCCAGGTTATATAGGTTGTGTTTGTACGTACGACTTCAAATTTAGAATTTTTGTGAAATTGATCAAACATAGCTTCAAGAAATTATGAATTAATAGCTATGGATGAATTAAGACTCTATTTGGATGAATAATTAGAATCTATTTTAGATTCTATAAAATATTGAATTGTATAGAATTTAATTAAAAATCAATATTTATGTTTAGTATTCCATATAATTAAAATTTGAGAACTAATTTTAAAATAGTTTGGATGATTAAACCATACAAATAAGGCTCCATAACATGTTCTAATAAAAACTTCTTCACGTAACATCAAAACCATCAATTTAATTCGTGTTGAAACAAAATTCCTCACAGAACTTGAGGAACGATACAAGATAACACAACAAGTTTTAAAAATAAATCCACAAGCTAATTAAACATATTAATAAATTTCACCGGTTAATATGTTTTAACAACCACTTCTTCTTAAGTTCCATGGAAGGTGTTAGTAGTGCATTAAACTTACGATCATATGAAATTCAGAAATCATATAGAATAAATGTGAGTGATTTGTGTAACAAAGTAATTGATTGTCTGCATAATCGTTCAAAGATAAATATAGAATGAATAAATAACAATGTCAAATTTAAAAAGGATAATAAGGATACTCAATATCATGGAGTCTAAGTGAAAATAATTAATAAAAGACCTAAATTTAATTCTAACAGTTCAAAAATGTAATTTGGAATTTTATAAAAAAATAGAAACTGGAATGGAGTCGATCGGTGCTAGAATGAATTTTGATTTTCGAAGCGTCAGATATTTCTGAGAAAAGTGAAACAGTGCTAGGTGTTACTGTTCATATGGGCCAACCCACTTCAGAGTAAAAAAATCTACTGGACCGACTATGATTAATTGGGTTTTCTAGTTTGTAGCACGTTAGGAATTCATACCATTTTTTGCTAGGAGAGGAATTGGGGTGAAATTCATGTTTAATTCTAACTAGGTTTTGATGATTCTAAATCTAAGATGGCCTAAACAGGCCACCTTGTAGAATTGAATTTCAATTCTTTAATTCTAGGTCCAATGCCTAGGATCCAAACATGTCATAAGTGTATTTAATTGAGAAATTCAATTTTTATTTTAAAATAAAAATTTAAATTTAAATTATTTTATTTTATTATAAAAACTCTAGATAAACTATAATCTCATAAATGCTTGATCTCAACTATTAAATTTTCATACATAGTGATCTGCGTCAGTGTAAAATGCAATCTTGACCAGTGGCGGCTCCAGGATTTTTTCCATGGGTGTTTCTGTTTTATATCCCAAAATTTTATACCATTATAAACTCAAATTGTAATATATTTTTTCAAAATATGATAAATATAATATTAATATCTCTTAGGGCCTGTTTGGATCCAAGGGGCTAAAGAAAAATAACTAAAAAAAGGGCTAAAATTTTAGTCAACCCCTGTTTAAATCTAAGGGCTAAAAAAGAGCTAAAATATTTATTATTGTGTATAATAACTGAAATATCTCTCATTTATTGCTCTTACTTTTCATGCATGCATGTATGGTGGGGGTATGGGTGGAAAATGAGCATTTTAGCCCCTCTTTAGCTCCTCCTTGGAGGCTAATAGGCTAAAAAATTTTAGCCCCTTTTTAGCCTTGGTGTTTGGATTTTTAGCCCCTAGAGGGGCTAAATTTTAGCCACTTTTGCTTTAGCCCTTGGATCCAAATACCCCTTAATATCATAAATCAACTAGAATCAACCCTTAAATAAAAAATATAAACATAATCAATATTTAAATAAAAAAATCTAAACATGTATTGAGCCAAATTTTGGGGTAGTCCAGGGCCCACCAGGACTACCCCTTGGAGCCATCACTGATCTTGACACCAGCAGATTTGATCCACTGAAACATTTCCTTTTCATTTTTCATGTCTTTTGTTTCGCTGAATCTTATTCACAAGCGCTTTGAAGTATGGCATTTATTGTCTGCGATATAGTAAAGATGTTATATAAACGTCATGCACATGGAACTGTAATGTAGAGCAGGCGATTTTTTTGTTATATCTTTCCTTGCTCTTCCAACAAAGTTAGAAAATGCCAATTTTACTCTATCGAACTAAAAAAAATTGGTAATGATCACTTTAATTAATTATGATGCAACTCCAAAACAATAATAGGTAAAACCTATTCTATAAATTTGATTATGATGAAACTCTGAAACAATGACATATGACATGTATAACATTTAGATCAACAATGTGCAGACCAGGATGTTAAAAAAATAGATCCAGTTCTTGAAATTCTTCAAAATCTCTTGTCAAACTATTAGAGCACTTGATCGCATCGTCAGTGACCAGTGTGTTCGCAAATTGTTCGATTACACGCCGGCAAAAGGCGTGGAATTACGTGCATGAGAAATCACCGCTGGTCTTGTTAGTCACATTCAGCTGCAGTGTAGTAGCTTGTTCAGACAGTTCCAGCTAACTCTAATCTGGGAATTCAGAGTCGCCGGTGCTGCGCAAGTCTTCACGTCTGTATCATGACAAATGTATGTTCCAGGCTCCAGCCTGGAGGCAGAAGGCTTTCAGAGATATGGGGACTCTTGGATACACCCTCCTACTTAGATAACTTCATTTGTAGCATATTCCATTTATGTAAAAATAATTTTTTAATTTTTTTTACCTACTCTCGGTTCATAAATCGATAAGTTTCATTTACTCGGTATCTCTTATGTATCTTCTATCTAACGCCTAATAATACACTAAATTTGCTAGGGATGAAGTTATTTTGGGAGGGAGGAAGTATTTGAGATGTATATTTTATCAGGACAAGTAATTGCAGATAACTTAGCAATAAGTAAGTATCACTGACTAAACTATGTGATCACTTAGAAGTTAGAAAGGTCATACTTAAACGCATACATTTCTTGATGACAGATGCATATATAAGTAAGCTTAAAACTTTAAAAACGACGGTAAACAGCAGACCAAAATGATATGACTGAGCTACAGATAGATAGGCAGGAAAATCTTCATGTACACGTCAATTCCATCACAGGTATGACGTTGACGGCAATTCAGATTTTCAGTTTCCTGCTTGGCGCAAAGAACGGCTAGAATTGGGGATTGCGATGTTTCAGAATTCTATCCGGGAAAGCAATGAGCATTGTAGGATCGCTAGAGATAAGTTGCATTGACTGTCTGGCCCAACTGTGTGATAACTGATGACTGGTGAGGGAGACATGCATGTGATAATTTGACTTGGAAAAGTTCAGAGTTTCCGGCCTGTCCTGCTTAAATCGTTCTATGATGACCACTTGACGAATGAGAGGGACTGCAAATCTTTGATATTTGGATGTTATTCAGAACTTCAGATAACATTTAATTCCGCTAATCTAGCTGAACCCTAGTGTTGTCAGCCTTGCATCAGTCACTGATAAGCTAGGTAAAACTGTTGATTATCATGTGAAAATTGGTGTCACCATGTCATCGCCACGTAAGGAGCAAACTGTGCCGGTCAAATGAAGAATTATCTTCAGTCTCTACAATGTGAAATTCAGAGCAATTGTAGAAGTTCTATTGACAACAAATTGAAGAATTAGAATCCCTCTTAATCAAATTCTGAATATCGTGAAACTAGAAAAAGACACAGACACACTATGAAAAGCAGCAACATTTAGCTTCTGCCATTTCGTTGCATCAAGATCAAAGCTGCTGCCAAGAACTTAGTTCTTTACCATAAATAAACAAGAATCACCACCCCTTAAAACCTTATTAAACACCGTATCTTATCTTCATTATAATCGTGGTCATGATTAACATCTAAACTAATCTCTAAACATCTAATGGGCCGGATTTGACGCCGGCGGCGGCCATCTCGTGCTGGTGACCTTGGTACTTGGGGTCCTTCCTGACGATGCGCTTCCAGTACCAGTGCTTGTCAAAGAGCAACCAGATCTCCTCGATGGGCACCTGCTTCGTCTCCGGCAGGAGGAGCACGATGAAGATGGACATGACGACGATTAGCGCCGCGAAGAGGATGAACACGCCCCACCGGAGGTGGCACATGGCGGCGAGGAAGCACTGCGCGACGGCCGCCGTCCAGAAGAGGTTGACGCACACCACGATGCTCTGCCCTGCCGACCTCATCTCCAGTGGGAACAGCTCGCTCGGCACCAGCCAACCCAGCGGCCCCCACGACCAACCGTAAGAGACGACGAAGAGGCAGATAGCCACCACCAGCACCGTTCCGACTCCCTTCGAGAGCTCCTCGCCGTGCCCGAACTTGAGGGCCAGGATCACCGCCACCACCACCTGCAATACAAACATCGCTGGCGTCAATCGCCGCAGTCAAGAATCAAGAAATGCTGAGTGAATGAGAGTGACTGACCATGGAGGAGATCATCTGGATGCCGGCCTCGATGAATAGGAAGCGGCGGCCGAGGCGGTCGACAATGACCATGGAGACGAGGGCGCCGACGACGAGCATGGAACCGGTGATGATGGACGAGTAGAGCGCGGCGGAGTTGCCAAAGCCGAGGCTCTGGAAGATGACTGGGGAGTAGAAGAGGATGGAGTTCATGCCGGACAACTGCTGGAACGCCGGGATGCCGAGCGCGCCGATGATGAGCTGCGGCCGGTTGCGCACGGCGAGCAGATTGCGGAATGTGCCCTTCACGGCGCGTGCTGCCTCGCTGGCTTCCTTGAGGTCCTCAAACTCGGCGTCCACCTTGTGCGTGCCCCTCACCTTCTCGAGCACGCGGCGGGCCTCCTCGAGCTGACCACGCTCGACGAGGCTGTTGGGCGTCTCCGGCAGGAAGAGCGCGCCGACGAAGATGGCGGTGGCGGGGCCCATGGCGAGGCCGAGCGAGAGACGCCACCCCCACGGGTGGATCTTGTCGGTGAAGTAGTTGATCACGTCGGCGACCAGGATGCCGAGGCAGGTCGTGAGCTGGAACAGCTGGTTAACGGCGCCGCGGATCTTGTACGGCGCGATCTCCGACAGGTACAGCGGCACGGCCTGGTTGCCGAAGCCGATACCGACGCCGAGCAGGACGCGGCCAATGATGAGCATGGCGATGTTGATCGCCCCCGCGTTGATGGCGCCGCCGACGAAGAAGCTGACGGCGCCGACCATGATGCTAGCCCGCCGGCCACGGCGCTTGGTGACGTAGGAGGCGCCGAAGGTGGAGACGAGACCGGCGAAGTAGAGCGACGAAGTGAACAGAGTTAGCACCTGGTTGTCATACTTGCAGTAGTCTGTCTCGTGCAGGTGCGCGCGCTTCCTCGCGTACACGTCGGGGAAGAACTTGATCAGGAAATCGTCCATGGCGGTCACCCCGCCTGCACATTTTTGCAGAGATCGATGGATTACTTGGTTGAAAATTTCATCGATACAGTTTCAATTGCAAACCATAAAAAATGCATTTTTATGATCGAAGTGGAAGATTTCAGGATTGCAGAATTGGTATCACTGACCATTTGCCACTAAAAAATTTGTACACTTTGATTATTTGCCACTTGTGTAGATGACATGTGGGACCGAGTGGTGGACCAAAGTGACAAATAATCGAAGTCCATTTTTAAGAGTGGCAAATCATCGAATATTCCACTAATTTCAGTCTTTTCTGTTTCATTGATTGCTTAATTTCAGTGATCTAACTGTCAGCTACAGTCAACTGACCGCAAAAATATGAAATTTTGTTAGGAGCAGCAAGATCGAAATTTGGGCAGAAAAAATTAACATATTGACTTGTTCATGCAGATTTCGGTCCCTCATTTACATTGTTCTTTTAGGGTATAAAAATACTAGTAATTTGACTTCTTTTTTTCAATATAGTCTTCAACACACAACTTTAACAATTAGTTTAGTTTTGTGAACATCATATAAAATTTAACATCATATGAAGGTTATTCAAGTATGAATCTAAACAACCTATATGTTTTGAGTTTTTATTATTAGTCAAAAATTACAAATTTAACTTTTTAAAAATGGTGTCTCATATTTTGAGATAGAGATAATGCATTGTTCTTTTGATTTAAAATGGTGCACATGAGATGAGATAATATTATCTCTACTGAAAATAAGACGACATGCTAATATTCGTGGTTTCTTATTTTCCTTTTCAAATCTGTAAACGATTTTTTGAAGTGAGTTGTTCAATGATTGATTCAACCCACAACCAATGGACTACACTTTTGGAGAAATCCACAAACAAGTTCAGAAACAAATCGTTTAATCATGGACATGCAAAGAAGGGAAAAATATGAATCCCAACGAGAAGAGATTGATAGAAGAAGAAACACTCACTGGAGACTCCGAGATCGTAGCCGAAGAGTGATCCGCCGAAGGAGCCGACGATGCAGGCCAGGATGAAGTAGCCGGTGATCCTCCCCTCATACTGCTCCGCCCTCCCTGTAATCGCCGCGCCGCCGCCGAACCCCCCTGCCATCTCTCTCCCTCTCCCTACTCTCTCTTCTCACCTCTCTTCTCCGCAAGAAAGCTGAAAACTTTCAAATCTGTTTACACACAAACACACACACTCCCTACTCTCTCTTCTCTCCTCTCTTCTCCGCAAGAAAGCTGAAAACTTTCAAATCTGTTTACACACAAACACACACACTCCTTGAAATCCCTGAAAGGAACATTGACAAAAAGACGGACAGAGAGAGTAGAAGTCAACAGAGAGCAAGTCAGAGAAGCGGCCAGTGTGGTGTGGTGGAAACATGAAGCCAATTGTTGAAGAAAGATACCTCTCCTCTTGGGCTCAAGAAAACAAGTAGAGACAGCGATTGAACAGATCAAATCACTTGTTTCGTGGCTCCAAGAAACAGGCGCTGGCCAAGTCTAAATCCCTAATCTACTCTGATCTGAACTTTTTTTACGAGGCAGCTGCAGGGCAGAGAGGCGGGGTTTTATGGGGGGCGTTCCCGGTGGCCGGTGCCGCGTGTGGATACGTACGGTTTGGATTTGATGCTACTGGATACGTGGATAAAGTGGTTAATCGTGCGATGGGGATCAGTGAGTTTTCGGATAAACCTATTCATGATGGATTAGTCGTGACACGAATCTAATGAACCTAATTATATTATAATTTGACAATGTGATGTTAAACATTTGTTAATCATGAATTAATTAGACTTAATAAATTTATCTCGCGAATTATTTTCTGATTCTGTAATTATTTTTATAATTGGTTCACATTTAGTACTTCAAATTAATGTACAAACATCCAATCTAACACTGCTAAAATTTAAGTCCTCGATATAAAAACTGTTGAGATTAATTGTCTGGTGACGTGGCAGCGGTTAAAATGATCTATCTTATCTGTCCTTTTTTTGCAATGTGAAGATCTGACGGTGGATGAGGCGTGGGGTTACATGGTTCTATGGTTTGATTAATCCATATTTCATTCCAAATCGAGAAGTAGAATTTGATTCAAACGTAGGTTCATAAGAAGCCTGATATATGCAGGAGAAAGGAAATTGTTTGACGTAGCAGTGTAGCAATAACCTAGTATATTAAAGTGGTGTTTGGTTCGAGTGACGAAGTGGAATGGGATGGGACGGTTCTATTTTTTACAGTGTTTGGTTCGGAGTCAGGTGGGACGGAGTCGTCCCAGCAAGGAATATTCCTCCAATATTTGGGACGAACTTGTCCCCAAAAAAGGAGGGACGAGTGCGTGAAGACTCTAGGACGGGGCTAGAGGTTCCGTGATAGGCCGAAGGTTCCGAGACAAAGACATTAGGGATGGGCGGAGGTTTTGAAATGGACCAAAGGTGTTTCGGTGTGGGACGGATGTTTCAGGATGTAGTCTCATTTCTCTCAACCCATCAACCAAACACAAAACAAGGACATCCCCATCCGTCGCAACCAAACACGAGATAAGATAATCCCATCCCAAAAAACTAGGATGTAACCGTCCCATCACACCTTGTCTCTGAACCAAACAACACCTAAAGAAATGTGCAAAAGGCTTCTTTGGTTGGGTAAGTGTGACATCGAAAGTGATAAAATAGAATAACGAGTAATAAAGTTTTATAGTTGTACGTGTACTTTAAAGATAAAAAAATATTTTACTAATAGTAGATTTTTAAATTTAAGATATATTTTAAATTTTAAAATAATATATTTTAGAACAGATAGACTATTTTTTGTTCACCTTGTATTATTATTGATTGTGTAGTTGTATTCGCGGATTTTTTTATTGTGTTTACTTTGGTGTGTTATGTTGGGTAGAGCATATGTTATTGAATGTTTTCACCAATCAATAAGTAATAATAAGTAAAAAAAATACAAATTCATGGCACAATTAGGTGTGGGACAATAGGAGGATGGTTTCTTCTTAATTCCATGGTTCAAACACAAGATAATATTTGGTTGCTTGAACCAAATTTATTTAGGATGGTTCGATACAACTTTGCTAATTACTTATGATTAATTAAGATTAGTGGTTATTAAGTATCGTTAGCTAAAAATTAATTATAATTACATGTGGTTTAACCATTACTAATTATTATCACGTAGCATATTATTCATCAAACCGAATAATCTATTTGTATTAGTTCATTTATGACTATCTCATCCTGAATCAAGGACTATTGTATATCGTTTAACTTCATTCAACGAACCAAATAATACCTAAATTGAGTACAATCTGGGGCATGTTGCCCGATTGATTTGCATTTTACCCAGCTCGAGCTGATTTCAGTCAAAGCCAGGCAGAACAAATTCAACCAGGTATCGTCTACTTTGATGTACCGGCAGCATTTGTTTAAAGCAAGCACGACAAGTTGGATTGAAAAAACAGGGTGCATTTCATACAGCTCCCAACCTACCACGACAGCTGTTAGTTTAACAACTCAATTAAAATGGCTTCCTAATCTTGATTTGTCCCTCTGAATACTGTCTTTTCTTTAATCTTTACTTCCAATTTGTCATGTCACGTTGGGGTGACAGGACAAAGGAAAGTATTTTAGGCCACGACTCTCCTAAGAGGTCAGAACAGGGTTAACGCGCACCAGACTAGACATGAATGTTCAATACGAAATTTAAATTTGAAATACATTTTTTTGAAATTTTAAAAATTATATAAATTTCAAGTGATTATGAAGATTGTTTATAAAAATATTCATATTTGGAACAGTTTTGGGGCACAATGAAAAGATAAAAGTAATAAAATTGTCCAACTTAATAGCTCGACATTGACATTTTTTGTTTTTATTTTTTCATAAAAATAGTATTATTAAAGTTGTGATATTGTACCATTTAATTCAAAAAATGGCATACTAATTTTTTATCATTATATCATAAATTTTATTTGCATTCCTATATTTCTTTCTAGATTTTCCCATTTTTTCTGTTTTTTATATTTTCTATAATTATTTCTATTTTTCTATTTTTTTTTAAAAAAACGGATAGGTTTTATTATGGAAATCGGTCGATTATTGAAGCTAACTAGACAATTACCGATGTTAAATTAAACTAGGCACAAACCATAGACAGTTATCGATGTGAAAGTAGGCACAAACCAATGGTTATCGATCAAAATTTTGAATTCGAATTTTGATCGATTTGCCACAGTTAACCGTCTGTATGAGCCCTATGTGAGTGATTTATCCAGACTAGGGATGAGAACAGAATCCGTTTGTACATGATTCTACATGATTTTTCCAGAAATCTAAGGGTTTTTACTTCCCGCAAAATACATAAATTAAAATACTGAAATATAAATACAGTTTTCTTTTTCTTGTTTTTATTTTTATTTTTTATTCTTTTTCCTTTTTCATTTTTTCTTTTTCTTCTTTTTTCTTTTTCCTCTTTTCTTTTTTTTTCTCACGCAGCCAAAGAAGTTTCTACGCGCACATGCATGCGCGCGCGTTGCGGGAGGGTGGAACAGCGGCTCACTCGCACGACGGTTGGGCGTTGGGGCACCAGTTTTTATAGGGTATAAGTTTTGATTGGTTTTTTGTGGGAAGTGGGGAGACAGTAGCTTGCGGACGGAGGAACGGAAAACTAGCCGACGGAGGAACGGAAAACTAGCCGCTTTATAATAGTAGAGATATGTGTCACATACTCCTCGCAAAAAAACGATAACATAGTATATTATCCACACCACCCAACATATTTTCTACAAATTGTTTTGCTTTACAACAGGTTTAGTCTATGTAATAATTATTTCCTGGATTATAGGCTTTCTGAGAGCTACTGTTGAAAGCTGGCATCATTTTAACCACAGCTAAAGACGACTAGATTAGCGAGGTTAATTAAGATCGTATAAAAAATGGATGCACCCTACTATTTTGGCAGCGGTTTCTTGGATTTGCCCAGTTCCAACTTCACGGCGAGATCTCGGTTTGAGGATTTTGCGGTTTCTTTGCAGTTGGATTACAAAATACTACTATGCTCACCGTTTTATTAGTTTTCCCTTTTTCCATGTGCTACACAGTAGCTCCTTCAAAAAATACATCTCTGTTCTCTCAGAAATGAATTTGGAGTTTTTACTCAGCCGCCTCTCCAGTTATCTTAGAGCATATCTAAGAGAGTTGTTATACATGTTCTTAAATTTAAAATTTAACATTTTGATTAGACTCCAACAACACCCCTAAACAAATCCCCATTCTAAACCATTTCCTAAATCCCTTATTATCTATCCTAAATTTAGGATCAATTTCTCATTCTTTATTTAACAATAGGGATGGAGAAACTGTTGGAAATCAAATTAATTTTTAGGGATTAACATGAATAGGACGATCCCTATATCAAATTTTAGAGATAAAATTTAAGACATCTCTTGGATATATTCTTAGAGTATATCAAAAGAGTACCTATATACATTCTGGTGGTGAAGAATAAAACTTCAACGGTACTACTAAATGAGTTCATTTTCTAATTTATTTTTCTAAATAACCTCTTATCTCTTTATTAATATTGGTTTATCTCTATTTTCGTTCGCTCTTATTTTTCTCTTGCATGTATATTATTTTCTCCCCCGTGTATTGCTATAAGTTGGACGACACACATATTTAAATATAACATAGTTTCATACAAAATTATTATAGTTATAGGCCATACTTTTAGGATTTAAAAATAAAGATTGAGATTACAAGAACTGTCATATATTGATTAATTTGTAGATAGAGATGGAGTTTTATGAGATTTAGATAATAAAATTTACAAAATCTCTTGGTGATGCTGATAGTCAATTTTTTATACTTGTATTACAAACTTACTTTTTGGAACATCATAATTTTGTAGTAATTAGTTCACTTCCTATAAAAATCTACAAGATTCCTTCAGGAAATTTAACTATTTGCCACCCTCTTCGTTGCCACCTCTTCAAATGTCACCCTCTTCGTTGCAATTAATTTTTTGCCACTCTCTTCGTGAGCCAATTAATTTTGTGTCACTTGGTGTCCAGTCACTTGCCATGTCATCCGCCACATCACATTTTTGCCACCTCACGTCGCCACGTCACCTCCTTCTTCTTCCTCCTCCTCCTCCTCTTCTCTCTCACACCAACTCCTCACGCCAACTGGTCGGCCAGCCGCCATCGCCTACCGCCGCCCCGCGCCCTCACGGGAGGCTGCTGCACACCCTACCCCTACCGCTCGTCGCCGCCCCGTGCCCCCACCGGAGGCCGTTGCGCGCCCACCGCCCACCGCCGCCGCGCGCCCCTGCCCCCTCTGCCCACCGCCGCCGCGCGCCCCTGCCCCCTCCGCCCACTGCCGCCTCACGCCCACCGCCGCACGTCGCCACCCCACACCCGCGCGCCCCCGTCCCTGCCGCCCACCGCTGCCCCACGCCCTCCGTCGCGTGCCCCTACCCCCTCCGCACGCCGCCGCCCCGTGCCCCCGCGCCCACCGCCAGAGGCCCCCGCTGCCCCCGCGCTCACATGGTCGGTGGTGGTCGGTCGGTGTGAGAAGTTGGGTGAAATAGAGGAGGAGGAGGAAGAGGAAGAAGGTGACGTGGCGGCGTGAGGTGGCAAAAATGTGATGTGGAGGATGACGTGGCAAGTGACTGGACACCCAGTGGCAAAAAATTAATTGGCTCACGAAGAGAGTGACAAAAAATTAATTGCAACGAAGAGGGTGGCATTTGAATAGGTGGCAACGAAAAGGGTGGAAAATAGTTAAATTTCCCGATTCATTCAGTCCAAAAAAGACCTTAAGCATCAAGGGATGGACAACTTATGTTTTGTGATTCAGGACTGTGTTAAACAAATCTTCTGTAAACCAATAATATCTACCTGTTATTAAAATATTTTTGCAAACTAGTTGTCCCTTTGTTAGTTTTAATGTTTTTTTTTAAAAAACAAAGGCTAATGCCCCATGTTTCTGTGGCCTTTTACTGTAATCAATGAAATTGCAATCATGTGCAAGTGCAATAATAGTTTACTAACCATGCATCACAATACCATGTTCTAGTGAGACAAAAATAATGCACCTCTGGTACTTATGAAAAGAGGACCATGGTTGGCAATTTGGTGTGGTTGGTTTTCATAGTCTTGGCTGGGGCATTGCTTCAAATATTCAGATCTCATCAGCAGCAGAGGATTATCATCTGGATACTCCTGAGTTGTTTCAACAAGTATTTATTTCTAATATATGAAGATGAACAACAGAGCAGAGGAATCTAGCTGCAAGTGAGAGTCCAAGCAGCCGGATAAGGTGAACATGATACTTAGATCATGTTTGGGGAACTTCTGGCTTGCTAGATACTTCTAATATCTAGAAGTTTTCTCAAACGATACCTCGGGTAGCTTAGATTTTCAAAATCTGTAAAAGCAGCTAGTCCTTTCAAACCTAGCAGTTGAGAAGCTGATCAAATTCAGCTTCTCTAGTATTTTATTTACCCACCATGTCACTAAATCAAACCCACCCACTAGCTAGCTATTTCAACCAACCAGTTAGATACTTAGACTAGCTGATTCTAAAAATCTACAACTCCCCCAAATAGGGCCTTATTGATTGCTGACAACATTATTAGCATATGGTATTATTTAATTTTGTCAAAGGACCACAAATGTTTAGGTAAATACTAGCCAGTTTAGCCAACTGTGGACTTGATGCCCGAGTGCACCTAGTGCAAAGACTGAAAATATACTCCTAGCAAAAAAATTGATCATTAATTTCTAACCAATACAATTATGGACCTATTTGTTTCAGCTTCTAGCAGCTAGAGATTCTTAGTAGCTAGCTAGTCTGAGTAGCTGGTGTTTTCCAGCTTCTGGATTCTAGTTCATTTCCAAATTCTCAGCTACTGATTCTCACAATCTGAGTCCAAAATCTGAACCGTTTGTTTCCGCATCAGATTCTAGAAGTAGCTGCAGCTGTCAAAAGCTGAAACAAATAGGGCCATAATCACCAACTGATAAGCCATCTTGTTTAAACAACCTCAAAGATCCAAGATTCACCTCTACTGGTAAAACAACTTCCTAACCATATACTAATTCATATGGACTCACCTTCATAGCACCGTGCTTTGTTATTCTACATGCCCATAATTCTTTAGAAAGCACCTCATTCCACTTCCTAGGAGCCTCCTCAATCTTCTTTTTAATGAGCTTAATTACAATTTTGTTACTAGACTCGACCCGACCATTGGCCTGAGTATAGTACGGCGAGAAGTTTATCAACTTTATACCTTAAGTGTTAACGCCGAGATTTAGCAAAGCCCAGACCCACTAAGGATGCCACACAGTCAACATAAGTCAAGGAAGTCTGGTCAAAGATTGGTCAAATAAGTTTGTCCATTCTGTTACAAATGTCCAGATAAGAGAAAGCCAATAGTGATAAAAGAAGATAAAGATAATCCATAATTAGTTACAATGGATGTTTCTTGGATGGCAAGTCTCTGGATTGTAATTGTTTGTCAATAGCCAACTTGAAAATCGGTGAGCTTCCTCTAGTTCGGTGGAGAGAGGCAGAGGAGAGCTTTGCCTCTAATTTTGTTTACATAATAATTACTTTTGTTTAAATGTATATTTTTGGGTTTTCTTTTAAAAAATATTACCGAACTAGACTTTTATCGACAAACAATTTATTGATATGAGTAGAGGTAGGGCTTATCTGATTATTAAATTATTTTGAATTGTCGATAAGTGGTCCTAATATATTGGGCTAGCTGCGGCTGGACCAGAGGAGAGGGAGAGAAAAAAGAGTTGGTCTGGACTAGATGAGTAGCACTCCTTGAGATTTTAGATGGAATTATAGAGTTGAAAGGAACGAACGTAATGTACAATTCAAATTTGAGGATTTTAACTCTAATTTAATTTCTAAGTTTGAATGTTTAATTTAACTCTTGAATTTGTATGTTTTGATTTTTGGACTTTGAAATTTGAATTCTGGAAATTCAGATTCGATTTGCCAGGTTCAAGGGAGGGGAAGGAAGGATATGAGATTTCGTCCTAACCAGTAACCACGTACAAACAAAAAGTTCACTCGTCTACATGAAAAATTTATGTCAAAATGACGTGAATTTTGATAGTTTGACATCCCACAACTAATATGTCCATGACATATTTGTTAGAGGTATACCCTATAGTATAGGCGCTTATTTGTAAAGCTTTCCTTCTCTTGTACTATTGCCCTTTGGACCCTTCTCATATTACCTGTTGGACCCTTTGGAATATATGCTAGACATTTCCTAACATGCTATAGAGCTAGGGTTTCTTTTCCTCTCTCCTTCTCCTTGATCCAGTCGTCGGTGACCCCTCATCGTGCCTACGCCCGCATGCACATGTTCCCGTCGTCGCGCGACCCTTTTGTGTGCGCTCCCGCCACCATGCGGCTCGTTCGCACGTGCTCTAGCCGCCGCGCCTACTTGTGCCTCCGCACGCGTGCACGCGCTGCCTCACGCTCGAGACCTACCGCCTGCCTCCCACACTGCCCCGTGGCCTTGGACTTCCATATGCCGACTCCTATTAGTCCTATGGCTGCCTATTGGGGCTTCTAAAAAATAGAGAAGGCAAGGGTTTCTTCCATGGCTGCTCTTCGTCCTCCCGTTCTTGTACCACTCCCGAATGTTACTTTTGATGGCACCAACTTTCTAGAGTGGTCCACATCAGTCAGCGGCTATGGGGACATCCCACTAGTCACTCTCCTCGCTCTCCTGTCCCGGTTCGTCCTGTTGAGCCTACTACCAGGGAAGATGGCACTCCGTCTTCTAATGATGCCCAAGCAGCCTATACTATGGACAGTGAGTAGTACATGTTTGACCTTAGAGACTGAAGATTAGATTGCTGCGGAGGCTCGTGCTTCTTACATCCTCCTTGGCAGTACGGAGATTGAGTTTGATATGGACCTTGCCTCCTTGCCTTCCACTCAGGCGATGTGGGAGAGTACGATGAGTCTCTACCAGCCGATCAGTCATGCCCTCTACATCTCCACCTTGGAGTTTGCCAGCTCTCTTCGACAACATGACTCCTTTGTCGATGCCTTCCACCACTAGTTGACTGACATGTGGTGTCAGCTTGACTCGCTCGCGCCGGCTTACTGTCGGGCGTGTGACCGTTATCGTCTTCGCCAACAACATGACAGTGTTCTTCGCCTCCACGAGTTCCTCGGATGTTTGCGTTCGGAGTTCGAGTAGCTTTGGGCTCAGCTTCTAGCTCGATCTTCTATGTCGTCCCTAGTCAAAGTGGTCACCTTGGCTCGAGCGGAGGAGATCCATCTTCATGGTGTGCTCTCATCCTCCGCCACTGTACTAGCTGCTTCGACTAGCTCGACTTCATCGACACTTGCTCTGGCCACATCTTCTACACTGACCTTAGCTCCAAGGCCTATTACTCAGGGTGGCATAGTTGGCGCTCTCTTATGTCACTACTGCAAGTCTAAGACTCATGAGATTGAGCAGTGTCGGAAGCGGCCCTCTCACCGGAGGGGAGGCTCGAATACCTCAAGTGGTTCTTGGGGTTCTTCTTCTCAGTCACCTCCGGATTGGGTCCTTGATCTCACTAGACGGATGGATCATCTGGAGTGTCGTATCACCTCTTTGGATCCATCCATGGTATCTTATGTCACCGCTTAGTCCCCTCAGCTACCACCACCAGGTACTCAGTCACCTTAGATTCTTGATTTTGGTACTTCCTTTTACATGACACATGACTCTACTCATCTTGGTTCTTTGAGCTCGCTTCATTTTCCTGTGTATGTTAAGACAGCTGATGGCACTCCTCTTTCTGTTATTTTTCATGACACTCTTAGCACTTCCATTTTCATGTGTCATTTGTTTCTCATGTACCTCAACTTCACTTGCATATTTTTTCTACTGGCTAGATTACTGATCATGGTTGTCGTGTCATTCTTGATTCTGATTCTTGTTTTGTTTAGGATCGTCGCACCGGGACCCTGGTTGGTCCCGTCTACCGGCTTTGTGATCCTCCTCGCCTCTAGGAGCTTGAATGGCTACATATTCCTCCCATTTCTACTTCGCGTTGTTCAACTCCTATTATTGATGCCACTCCTTTTGTTCTCTCTGCCTCCATCATCTTTGCTCAGTGGCATCATCGTCTAGGTCACATGTGTGGGTCTCGTTTGTCATCTCTTGTTACTAGTGGAGTTCTTAGGAATGTTTCTGGTGATACCTCCCACTCTTGTATGGGTTGTAGACTTGGTAAGCAGATACAACTCCCGTATTCTGCTAGTAGACAGTGTCCACTAGACCTTTTGATCTCATTCACTCTAATGTATGGGGCCATGCTTCCTTCATTTTGAAAGGAGGGCATCAATATTATGTTATCTTTATTGATAATTTCTCTCGTTTCACATGGATATATTTATTGGAGTCTCGTGCTCAAGTGCTTATTATCTATCAAGCCTTTGCTATGATGGTTCACACTCAGTTTGACTCTTCCATTCATGTTTTTTGTGTTGACTCCCGCTGGCAAGTATCTATCTCATTCTCTTCGTCAGTTTCTTTCTGAGTAGGGCACTCTTCCTTAGTATTCGTGCACTAGTGCTCATGCTCAAAACGGTGTGGTCAAGCGTAATCATCATCACCTTCTTAAGACTGCTTGGGCACTGTTACTTGCCTCCTATGTTCCTCTTCAGTTCTGGGCTGAAGATGTATCTACTATTGTTTACCTTGTGAACATTCAACCATCTGTAACTCTTCATGGTGTCACTCCACTTGAGCGTCTCTCTAGTCGGTCGCCTCAGTATAGTCACATTCATTCCTTTGGTTATGTTGTCTTTTTTCTTCGCTAGCCTCGTTAGAGGACAAAGCTATCGGCACAGTCGGTCCAGTGTGTCTTCCTTGGGTATGACTCCGAGGGTAAGTGATATCGTTGTTGGGATCCGGTTGCTCGTCGCATTCGGGTTTCCCGTGATGTTACCTTTGATGAGTCTCGTCCTTTTTCTCCAATGCTCCCTCCTCTCATGAGTCGGTTGATTTTCTCTACTTAGTCTGGCTTTCGTCTAACTCTTTTTCCACTATGTCTTCACCGCCATCATCTGCTTCACCACCTCCTTCTCCACCACTACCTCCACGTCCTCCCATTCTCTATCACTATACTCATCGTCCGCGTCCTTCACCACCTTCCACCTCTTCTTCCCATGTGCCTCATGAGTCTTCATACTCTGTAATCTCTCTTTTTGATCCTTCCACATATCGAGATGTTGTTTCTCATACTGAGTGGCAGTTTGCTATGGCTGAGGATATTGTTGCTCTTAAGCATACCAACACTTGGGATCTTGTTTCTCAACCTCCTTCTGTTGTTCCAATCTCATGCAAGTGGGTCTACAAGATTAATACTCGCTATGATGGCTCTCTTGAGCGCTATAAAGTGCATCTTGTTGCTCGTGGTTTTCAGCAGGAGGATGGTCATGACTATGAGGAGACATTCGCTCATGTTGCGCATAGGACCACCGTTCATACTTTTATTGCGGTGGCCTCTGTTCGTCGGTGGACTATCTCTCAGCTTGATGTGAAGAATGCATTTCTTCACGGCGAGTTGCATGAGGAGGTCTATATGCACCCACCTCCTAGCTATGATGTTCCCGATGGCCATGTTTGTCGTCTCCGTTGTTCTCTCTATGGCCTCAAGCAAGCCCCTCGTGTTTGGTTTGAGTGTTTCACCTTGGTTGTCACTGCTGCTGGTTTTGATGCTAGTCAGGATGATCCTTCTCTTTTCGTTCACACTTCCCCCGCGGTCGTACCCTTATTCTTCTCTCTGTGGATAATATGCTCATCACGGGGGATGATTCTAAGTATATTTCCTTTGTTAAGGCTCGTCGCAGTGAGCAGTTTCACATGTACAACTTGGGTCCTTTTCGCTACTTTCTTGGGATTGAGGTCACATCCACACTTGACAGCTACTACCTCTCCCAGAGGAAGTACATTCATGATCTTCTTGATCGTGCGAGTCTTACTGATCACCGCTCTATGGACACTCCTATGGAGCTTCACACTCGTTTTCGTGCCATCGACGATGTTCCTCTTGAAGATCCCACTCGCTATCGTCACCTCATCGGTAGTCTTGTCTATCTTGACATCACTCGTCCTGACATTTCTTATGTCGTTCACATCCTGAGTTAGTTCATGTCCACTCCCACTAGTGTTCACTATAGTCATCTCCTTCGTGTCCTTCGATTGCTTGGAAGACCAAGAAGCAGACTACTGTTTCTCGCTCTAGTGCTGAGGCTGAGTTGCGTGCTTTGGTCTGTGTGGCTGTTGAGGTGACTTGGCTACAGTGGCTCCTAGCTGAGTTTAGTGTTGCTCTCTCCTTTATGCTTCTATGACAGTAACAGTGCTATCAGTATTGCTTAGGACCCGATGAAGCATGAGCTCACTAAACACATTGGAATTAATTGCTTCTATGTTAGGTCGGCTATCCAGAACAAGGAAAGGATGTAATGTAAAATTCAAATTTGAGGATTTTAACTCTAATTTAATTTCTAAGTTTGAATGTTTAATTTAATTCTTGAATTTGTATGTTTTGATTTTTGGACTTTAAAATTTGAATTTTGGAAATTCAAATTCGATTTGCCAGGTTCAAGGGAGGGGAAGGAAGGATATGAGATTGATTTAGAGTTCCACCCTTCCTAACCAGTAACCACGTACAAACAAAAAGTTCACTCGTCTACATGAAAAATTTATGTCAAAATGACGTGAATTTTGATAGTCTCCCACAACTAATATGTCCATGACATATTAATAAAAAAAATAAAAAAACAACATTCCAGGAGTCAACTGTCAATGATACGAAAAGGAGAAAATAAAATAAAATGTTTTATGTACAACTCGATAGCTCAGAGAATTCCCCCTTCCCTGCTGGTAGCTCATTTGATCAGCTCAACTTTTCTTCTGTTCTTCTACTCTATCTAAAGCAGACAAGATGGTACTTGGCTTGCATTGTCTGGATTCTGGCAGATCTACTCATTGCTCAAGATGGTGGGAAGAACCTATTGAGGTTGAAAGGAAGGGTGTAAAACTCTTCATTCCTGCTGTCTCCTCTGAAGGTCCGAAATCGCGCCCACCATGGCATTCCTCTGTCCCTCGTTGCCTCTCTAACATCAAGTGTGTTGTCAAGGAGTACTGCCACGATGAGCGCAACAGTCGGTGGAGATGAGAAGATGGAATTGATGTAGTCGTTGAACTGCACAGAACAACAAAAATCATACACAGCTTTCTTAGTGCAAACATGTCAAGGAGTACACACAGTTGCAAGGAAATAGGAAATATTCTAAGAATGTTAGATAACCAATGTGAGAACATCAATACTATATAAATCATGAAACTTCTTCTGTGCCAAAAATTTTGCACTTTAAAATAATCACAATACTGTTTATGCATTAGTCCTTGTATAATAAGTACTACTAATCTGAGATGAGACAATTCTATTTTAGTTCATCAAACAACATTAGGTAATATCACATTTTTTGCAATCACTTAACATCATGTTACTGTAACGAGCTGCGTATAGATTTTTTTTGGGGTGTTGATTTCAAATGCAAATTGAAATGTCAGAGAGTAAAAAGTTACAGACCCATCCAGCCTTGGTGTGTGCTGGTCCATGTTGTGCACTCGTGGTATACCGAGAAAAGTACTCTGGTATTGATAAGCCAAGAAAGAGTGAGACACCAACAATGAAGAGGTTGCGCATTGAGTTCATGTTGGTGAACTGCAGAAAGGAGAGCCCAACAGCAGCTGAAGACAAAATCAAATATTAGTTGTACAATTTAATAAATAGATTTCAAAAGCTAGAAAAAAAATTCATTTCGTCCTGTATTTTGGATGCTTACCAACAATGCCAAACATAACGCAGTATATAGCAGCAAATATTGGGAAAGGGATAGAGGCAAACAGTGCTCCAAATTTTCCTAAAATCAAGACAAGTTCAGAACTCTGAAAAACAGAACAAAAATTTGTGTAAGCTAGGGAGAAATGTTACCGAGTATGGAGAAGAAGATCATGAATCCTGCAGAAATCTGTATGACTCTCCTGCTACCAACCCTTGTTGATCCAAGAAGGCCAACATTCTCACTGAATTACAGCCGAATATTCAGCATAGGTTATGCATGCTCTTATGGAGCAGCAATCTTATGACAAAAACTCAGTATCAGTACAGAAGATGCACTTACACAGAAACAGTAGATCCAGTCCCAGTGCCAAATAGACCATCTAGCAAGGTACCAATTCCCTGAAAGTTCACATATTTGAGTACAAAAGTTCAAAAGCAATAAACTGAATTGATCATTAAAATAAGTATCCACACCAAAAAACAAAATATTTCACATCTCTTAGCATAATGCAAAATTGGTTCTTAAAATGTTTATGAACATGTCAAATTAGTGGCAGTTCCTAATTAATGCTCATGAATCATGCGATGATTTGCTGGAGTCTATGCAATAGCAAAACTAAGAGATAACTAACCTGCCATCCAATGCCTCTACTCAGAACATACGCTGGTGGTGGTGTTGCACTTGCCAACCGAGCAGCAGCCATGAACGATCCTGTTGTCTGCGGTATATAAATATTCTCAGCACACTGAAAATGCTTTAAGAAATCATATATTTGGTAAGTATGTCATGGTACCTCAATTAATGACACCACTACTGCAGCCATCATGCCAAATGCATGGTTTGCACTGAATGTTGGTGCACCCCATTGCAATGGGAATGGAATGCTTATCCTTAAAGAGAGTGAAAACTTCATATGAGAGTTTGTCGTAAAATTTAGAGGTAAAATTAATCAGCTTGTGTGGCAGCCTGCGAACCATAGGGCAGAAGAGATAAGGTTGGCACGATCTGTCCGACAACTGAACTGGGTGAGCAGGGCCGTGTGCTTGTATGCACCACTTGCTGTGAGGATGTGAGCATATACCCAGACTAGAGCAATGCATATCAGCAGTGAGAACCTCTCCAAAACTGGAACATTCCTGACATTTACATGCTTGAGATATTGGGAAAGTGCAACAAACAGGATAAGCATTGGAAGGCCAATCTCCACACATCTCCCAACCTGAAAAAATGTAGTTTCTAAATTAACATAGGAACAAATTCAAGTACAATATAAATAATGCTGGCAAAGATGTTTCCTTTTCCCAGAACAAGCTAACAAATATGGATGAATAATTAATGCCACCAAATTAGTTTTAAAAAATGAATATCACAGATCATGCAGGAACTGGTCTGCTCCAGGAGTCATTAAACTATCTGAAATTAACATAAATTTATTACATATTTTCCCCAGGAGTAATTGACCTCTACCAAGTGGGAAGCATACCTTTATGCAAACAAAAGTTTCTCCAGGAGTAATTTAAATCTCATAGCATAATCAACAATCAAACAAAGATTGTTTATTGGCGAATGTTTATGAACAAGTTCGGTCATAAGTTCTAAGCGATCTATGCTTCAAATAAATTAATTATGGTACTAGATCATACCATTTAATGAATTCATCTATGATATATGGTGGAAAGTAAAGATCTAAGCAAATGTTTCAGAAATGTTATGATCAAAACATAATTTTTTGGACAGGGAGAACATTATTCATTATGACTGATATTGGAGTGAAAGTAAGGCTACTGAGCTTTTACCACAGGGAATCCTCTCTCAAACAGGCCAAGCCCCACAAGTGCAACCACCGGAACCATCCCTAGTGGGCTAAAGAACCTGCAAGATGTACATCATGGTATCAAACTACTATCCTCTTATTCTTATCGTCCATATGAAGGTAGCAATCAAGTCCCATCACTTTTGTGTATTTTGGTCTCCCTTTGATTAACATATTAGCATATATACACTTTCTCTAAAGGGATGCCCACTACTCAAGCTGAGAACTACATAAAGTGGACGGCTAAAGGGCCATATACTAGTATAAAGAATCAAGAAAAAAACTATCCAAATAATTATCATGTGAACTACACTATCTACACGCATCGGTGTCATAGAATTCCAACAAAGTTTATCAAAACGATGCGTTCATTATGAATGTTTGCACCAAATTCCGACTGATAATGGAATTCTATCTATCTATCTATCTATCTATCTATCTCTCTCTCTCTCTCTCTATATATATATATATATATATATATTAGGAGAAACTGATATGTATATTATATGTGCCAACTCAAGCAAACTGTACCTAGAGCAAATTGCCCACAATTGGCTATAGCCAAGAATTATTTGAATGCTTGAGGAGACTATCAAGGACCCCTGTATGGCTCTCATTGTCTGAACAAATCTCTGCAAATGAACCAAAAACAGATACTTTAGGTAAATACAACGGAAGTTTTGCAAATGATATTAGCCTATTTGAGAAATGATAAAAGATCATTGCATACTTACTGTATGGCCATCAGCTATTTGTGCAAGCGACGGGTCACGTATTATGGAGAGGATTGGAACAACGAATGCATATGAGCCCCCAATGATGGTAGGAAGGCGAGTGCCAAATAGTGTCTGGAGCAGTGTTTTTATCCCAGTAACAAATAGCAGTGTTTGAACAACTCTTGCCTTGTCGTGCTTTGGTAAAGACAAAACGAAACAGAAGTAAGAATATGCATTATCTTGCATTATTGATCAGATGACTTGAAATAAGCAAAATCATATGTTTGAGTAATATGCTGTAGCATTTGACAACTGATAATAGTTACAGAAGACTACTACTGGAGAAATACGTCATTGAAAGAACAAGGACGAAGCAATTAGTACATCATTTCCACCCATAAGAGGAACCAGCATTGTTGGGATCATCACAGCAGTGCCCAGGGACAGTATGTAATGCTGAAAGCCCAAAGCCATTGCTTCTCCTGTAACATCCACAAGCATTCAGGATTAGTAAGAGATATACAAATCAACCAAGAATTGAACAATATAAACACTCCATTGCAGCGTGACAATGCATACCCCAGGCAGGATTGGAGTCTATGCAGTACTCAAATCCCTGGAGTTGGTCCATGGGTGTATGATGGACCATGTCCTCAGGCTTTATCTCATCCATTTTACAACCAGACTCTTCCTTTGTTCAAGATGACCAAATTGATACGGCGATCAACAACAAGGGGGGATAGAGCCTCCCTTTCGTTGGTTGAATATCAGGGGAAATCGTAGCACAGCTCAAGAATTAGCCGAAGCAATGACCAAAGCTGGAAACTTTATGGCCCAGAAGAGTAGAGACCAAGAAAAGCTCTTAAGCACCCCCAAAGACGTGAAGCAGAACCCTTCTAACAATCTGCAAAGAGAAAATTAACGGTCTTGAGCTCCCGAATGTGGCGCTGATTACATATCAACAGTTAAGAAATAGATAATCAAGTACCAGGCCAAAAATTCCAGCTTTATGCTCCCAGGACAATTTTGACAGACAGGAAGAAATGGCTTCTCATCTCAACAGCTCAAAGATGTCAAGAACCACAATCAAGAAGAGAGAACTAGTTCTTGAGCAACAGAAAACCAGTCAAAACCAGAGAGAGCAACACCAAGAAGAACCTCAAGCAAACCGTCCGTAGCCGCAATGGAGGCCTGCAAAATTCGGCGAGAAGGACGGCGGCAGAGGGGCTATAAAGCTAACGAACAAAGGAGGCTCAGCTGATGCGCTTTAGTGATGTTGGATGACTCAAAGAAAAAGAGGAAAAGATCAAAAGAGGGCTGCCAGACATGGCATAAAAAGGCGCAAAGCAAGGGCGAGCGATGAGTGGGCAACTGTACTAGTTTTCTGATCTCTATTGCCCTCCTCTCCAGTCCTCCTTCTCCTCTTCTCTCTCTGTCTACGAAAGGTTTCTCTCTCTAGGTCTGACATAATGTGTCACTGACACGTGATTATCAGATGAGATTTTAGCTAATTCTCTCTCTACGTGGCTGGGGAATCAAAATTTAAAGAAACGTTTTTGCTGCAGAGGATCAGAGGAGGAGGTGGGAATTGGGCCGTTGGAATTGCTTTTCTGTCGAAAATGCCCTCGGCTCACAAGGAAACAAGGAGAAAGAGGAGGGACTCATGGATAGGCGCCTTGGAATTCGTGCTCTGTAGTAAATGTTGGTGGGTGAAACCGGGAAAGCCCTGGAAGGAATGTTGCTTGGTCGCTCGCGTTTATGTTTCTCCCGATCTGACCTTATCTCCGAAGAATCTTCACGATTTGATCTTGGTTTTGATTGTTTGATTTTTGATTTTGTTGCTGGTGTTAATGCCCATTGATTGTTCCGTTGATGCTGGAGGTTAAAGATGTCAGGAGATTTTGTCAGTTAAAGAAACTATTGTTTGACAGCAATTATTTTCTCTCAAAACATCCATAATGTTGATATAAAAGATAGTGTTAAGAAAATCTTCTTAATACTAATCTGTATATTAAGAGTACGAGGTTAAGTCAACTAAGACAAGACATACATTGAACCTATGTATGTATGTATGGATCTCATCTTTAGTTCTATATATTATAGTGTTTTTTTCTAAAAATAAGTTTACCTACATGTCCATCTAGTACTAGCTAGTTTAAGAGTATTGTAAATGCATATCATCCTAAAATGCACCATGCCGGCAACACAAAACTAGATATATACTTTGGCTATATAAAATAATATTATTGAACTTGTCTGGAAATATGTTTCTGTAATATATAATTTTTATTATTTGTTATAGTGCAAGTACTATTGTAATCTTCTTGAAAAATACATATGTTTTTTGACAGAGACACTACAATATTACTAACGGTTCATCCTTACAAAACAAATATGGAAGACATATTAGTAAATCATTAATGTTTTAAGATCAGCTAGAGATAACCCCTAATCATTGGCCCATGTTTTCAGTATTTTCAACTATATTTCCCCTTCCTGTAGCAGAAGGGCACAGTGTTTTGTATCTACTACCATAAATATAAGGTCTCCTTTGAAACGGAGGAATTTTGAAGAAATTTATAGGATTTATACAAAATCTTGAAAGTTTTTTATGAAATTCTTGTGTTCAAAAGAGCCCTAAATATGGTATAGGAATATAGAGAGAGAGTGAGAGAATTTAAATGTTTTGTAACATTCTACCTATAAAACCTTAGTTGTCGCGCTTTTTCACAGAGTAAGCCCACATTCACACATGAGTTATAATTTCCAAGGGGTAGTCTAGAGGGACCCTAGACTACTTCAGAATTTGATCCTATTTTTTATTTAAGTATTGATTATGTTTATATTTTTTTAAAAAAATGTTGATTCTAGTGGATTTATGATATTATGAGATATAAATATTATATTTATCATATTTTAAAAAATAATTAAATTGTGTTTTGAGTTTACGACGGTATAAAATTTAAAAGTATAAAATAGAAACACCACGAAAAAAATCTTGGTGCTGCCACAGGTTACATCATAACTTAAAAATAGCATCAACCTAGCTCTTCGTAGAATGGGCCCATGTTTGCTTAGCACATCACATATAATTTTCTTCATTTGAAAGGATTAAGGGGGTGTTTGGATACGAGACTAAATTTTAGCTCCATCGCATCCAGTGTTTAGATATTATTTTAGAGTATTAAATATAGACTATTTACAAAACTCATTCATAATCGGTGGATTATTCGCGAGACAAATCTAATGAGCCTAATTACGTCATAATTTGACAATGTGATGCTACAGTAAACATTTGCTAATCATGGATTAATTAGGCTTAATAAATTCATCTCGTGAATTATCCTCCGATTCTACAATTATTTTTATAATTAGTTCATATTTAGTCCTTCAAATTGATGTGACACGGGCTAAAATTTAGCCCCTTGATCAAAATACCCCCTAACATAGGCTTAGGCTATGTTTGTTTTAGCAATTAGTAATCTAGCTTATATATAGAAATAAGCTATATAGTTTATTGAATTGTTATAATGTGTATCTTAGATTATAATAAATTAGTTTGTTTGTAGATTACACTGCCTCCTTCCCATTATCTCCATCATCTAACAACTCGACGCGATGACCAAGGGGAAAGATGTGGAGATTAAATTCCCTTCACATGCCGTGTTTGTTGCTTCATTTTTCCACACCCTCAATCTGCATGTGCATGTGGTCATATGGAGTACTAGTAAAAGAAGAAACAAAAAAGAAAGTTAGAGTCATGTATGTAGACTCTAAATCAATTTGCATATAATACGATGTGATGCTTTAATGGCTCAACTATTAGACGATGTAGATTGTGGAAAAACTAAAAAATGCTTAGACGATGAAGATAATGAGAAAGAGAGACTAATAAATTAGTTTGTTTGTTTTAGCTTATGAAATAAACTGGATTACTATAACTCCAAATTGAAATAAACATGTTGTTACGAGCTAGCAGATGCCTAGAGACTACGCCAAACACACATCAACCTAGCTCTTGTATGGAACGGGCTCACGTTCGTGTTGCACCCCACTTATATTTTTGTTCTCACTTTATGTAAAGGGTTAACCAAAGATACTATGATTGGAGTTCAAAGATTTACAAAGTGACTCCTTCAACTCTACACATGTGTAACTAAATACCACTCCAACGTACTTGTTTAATTGAATAGAATACATAAAGCTTATCATTGTTGTGAATTATATAACTATGTAGAACACAACTTTTGACCTAGGGAACAAACTAAAACAGAACGGGGTTATCTCTCGTCACAAGAAAATTTTAGGTGTACGTCAATGAAAAAAAAAAGCAAAGGAAGTAGATTCTTGGAAGGAAAAGGAGATAATATCAAATTAAAGTAGAAGAAAGTAGATTCCCGGGCAGAAATGATGCAAACAGCTCATAAAAGTTGGGTGGATCATAGTCAGAGATATGCATGGGCAGGATTGTTTCTGCCTATGTCTATAGAAATGGACTTTAATTTTTCTATCCAAGCATTTGCCTCCTTGCTTCAGTTTCTTCCTTTTCTCACTTTGCAGGCCGAAAGCTGAGCCGATGTATATGTTAACCAGCCCCAGTTGATTGTAAACAGAAAAAAAAGAGATAAAAATGGCATGCATGGCCTCTTCAGTCTTCCTGAATTGAAAAGTAACAGTGAAAAAAGAAATTAAAATAGATATACAATTAATTAGGATTTAATTCCATTGTTTCAAAAAAAAACTTTACTTCCGATATGATCTTTCAAATTTGTCTGAAAAAAAACTTTATTTCTAGCTTACGTATCATCGGTTCGCAAATGGAAAAAAAACAATTCACAATAGAAGTTTTTAATAAGGGATATCTATTTATCAAATTTATCTTAAAAGTAAATTTCGGAGAGAGGGCCGGAATACTTAATTAAAGCATATGTGAACCTATGTACACTTTAACACTTAAAGTATTAACAAATACTGCAGTGAAGTTTCATCATCCTGAATCATTATATTTTCTACAATTTCGTGCTCCTCAGTCGTTGAGCTGTTTTTTTGGTGCTGTGACGATGATTTCTGCGGTGATTAGGTGACCGAGAAATTTTCGAAGCTAAATCGAGTAATGCTAGCTTATTCATTGTTATGGCAGGAAATGAAAACAGATACGACACGTGTGTTCCATTAATTGCTAAGAAGAACCAGATCATTTCATCGATCGATAGCTAACATGCATGCATGCATGCACATTTTTCATGGGTGCTTCAGAAGTGAGTCTGATTTTGTTACTCCCTTAGAACAAGGGTAAGTATGTTTCCTCGGATTCATCTATATATCACCAAGGGTTCGTGCCTATTTTTACTTGATAACCGCTTGTCCACGGATGCTTCCCAAGCCGACATTATACAGATAAGTATAATGTAAACAAACAAAGCTCAAGTGTGGATTACCATTCTGCATCTTATCTGGATCGATGTGCTAGCTTCAGGTCAGCAACATATATGAAACTAGTGATAGGCTATATATGCACACCGGCCCCGCCGCCGCCCATTTGCTCCTGTTATCGTGCCTCCCCGTCTCGCCGTCACCCATCTGTCTCCGCTGCTGCGCCACCTTGCCGCCGCTCGTTTCTTTCCCACTTTTGCACTGCCCCGCCCCGCCGCCACTCGTTTGTTCCTGTTGTCGTGCCGTCCCACCCCGTCCTTGTTGGATCGGCCGGCCGAAGGGACAAAGAAAAAGAAAAGGAAAGAAAGATAATAGAGAAAGAGAATAAGGGAAAAAAGATAATAGAATTTTTTAATCTAGACTTTTGAATCTATAAAAATAAATGGCTCATAATTATTAGAATATTAGAGTACCATAATATATATATGTATATAATATATATATATATGTATATATGTATATGTATATACGGTGACGTTATTATACACCTAGGGTGTATAATAGCTATTATACACCTGGCTCTGACCGACCGAGCCATTTGGGTCTGACTCCACGCACCGACCCAGCCACTCCCCCCGGCAATCCCGTGATCCCGCGATCCGGGTCTGACACATTGCGTGACCTCCGCCACGCGCCCACGTACTGCCTCTACCGAAAACTCCGCCCCCATCGCCCAATCACCCCACGCGACCTCCGCCACGCCCGCGCGCCGCCACCTCCCAACCATCGGCGCGCGCCACAACTATCCACCGATCGCCGGGGGACCTCCGCCACGCCCGTGAGCCGCCTCCACCGGAAACCCCACCCCCTCGCCCTCCCGCGCGCGACCTCCGCCACGCCCGCGCGCCACCACCATCCGACGATCGGCACGCGCCACCACCATCCACTGATCGCCGCGAGACCTCCGCCACGCCCACGAGCCGCCTCCAGCGAAAACCCTACCCCCTCGCCCGATCCCCGCGCGACCTCCGCCACGCCCGCGTGCCGCCACCATCCGATGATCGGCGCGCGACCTCCGCCATCCACCCCTCACCCCCGCGATCGGCGCGCGGCGCCACCACCCGCCGATGGCCGCGCAGACTTACCACCGCGACTCCTCGACCACCCGATCGCCGTGCGCCACTACATCGACTCCCGACCACCGATCGCCCCGCTATAAAATGCTCCAGAATCATCACCGGCTACCGATTGCCGGAATCCTCCTACCACGGAATCTCTCCTCAGATCACTGGAATCCTGTCGCTTCCTCCTCAATCTGCATAGCGCCACTGCAAACTCCTGCCACCTACGAGGTAACTGGTTGTTCAGTAAAAAAATATTGTCGTTGTATAATTACTAGATGTTGATGCATTGCTATTGCTTGACTAAGTGATGTATATGCTAAAAAACTACTAATAAACAATTCTTCTGTTGAAAAAAAGTGTACAAAATTGCTATTCTTATACTGAGTGCTTCTGCTGCTTACACTACTAATGAACTCTTGCAAATGCCTTGAATCAGTTTTTGTACTGTAAAACATTTACTACTAAGAAAAAACTTACTCAGTTGATATTGTTTTATTGAGTGCTGCCACTGCTAAAACTGTTGATGAACTCTTACAAGTTCCACTGAATCATTTTTTCTGCTAGAGAAAATCTAGTACTAAGAAAAAATTACTAAATTGTTGTTGTTTTACTAAGTATTATAGCTGCTGAAACTACTGAAGAACTCTTGCAAAATCCATTGAATCAATTTTTCTGCTTTGAAAAAATCTTCTACTAATAAAAAAGAACTACTCAAATGCTATTTTTTACTTAGTACTATATCTGCTAAGCTACTAATGAACTACCCATAATGTATCGATAATTGTTATGAATGTTCTACAGGGTTGAAATATATGAAAAAAGATCTATCAATGATGGAAATAATGAGTGTTGATGTTCCAGCAACACCCCCCGATGTTGTTGATGTCGAACCCATCTCGGTTAGTCCGCCTTGGTGTGATATTAGTGAAAGGCATAAACCTATGAAACCGCCTCCATAGAGCCTATCTTCTGAACAAATAACAACACCGGAAGTAGTTGTATCTGTCACTCATGTGAGTACCATTGATTGTGTGATCTGAATCTGTATATAAATACTAACAATTGTTTTGCGTCGAAAATATTACAATTTTAATGTTCACATTTGAACAGGATGACACGGTTGACCCAAAATTTGTACCGACATTTGATTTGGAATTTGGTGATATGGAACACGCATTTCGATTCTATGTTAACTACGCTCATCTTGCTGGATTCTCTGTCAGAAAGAACAAAAAACGAGTTCTTGGACAAGATTACACTTGCTCATTTGAAGGAAAACACAAAGCAATCAATGTCGTGGACCGTGTATGGGAAAAAACAAGCAAAAGAATAGGGTGCAAAGCAATGGTGCATGCGAGACGTACAAAATAAGATGGCCATGTATTCTTTAGCAAAATTGTACTTGAACACAATCATCTGTTAACCCGCTCACCTCGTATGACGACAAGAATGCAAGCCCATAAAACCCGTGATCCTGGGTTGATGCATATAGTTGACATCGCTCTCAAGAGCAAAGCGAGACATTCTACGGTGATGAGCATCCTTAAAACTGCTGTTGGAGGAATAGACAATCTGTGTTTGACTGAAAGAGATGTCCAAAACAGGTAAAAAAACAGAAACAAAAACATCAAAAAAATATTGACTGCTTATTTTATATTGAACAAATAGATTGTTGTGTAGTGCTTTACTGGTGTTGTCACAATTGACGTATTTTTTGCGTATATGCTTTACATAAGAGCTGCCCTGGTTCGTGAGGATCAAACAGATGATATTCCAAAGCTCCAGGCTTTTTCAAAGAATGCAAAAAAACAATCATCAATTCTTCTTTGAGTTCCACTTAGATGATAAGAACGTCGTACGAAATGTGTTCTGGAGCCATGCCAGCCAGCAAGGGGACTTTGTAGGTAATGCTCCTTTACTCAAATACTATGTTTTTAAAATCTGATGCATATTAAACTAAACTGGGATTTTCAAAAAAAACTTTAAAAATGTACTGTTCTGAAACACGTGTATTTGCATTTGCAGATTATGGAGATGTCGTTACATTTGATACAACCTACAGAACCAACCAGTATAACATGCCTCTTGCAATGTTCGTTGGTTTCAATAACTAGCTCCAAAACATAGTTTTTGGACAAGCACTATTGAGAGATGAGTGTGCGGATACATTTGAATGGTTATTCAGCACATTCCGTGAATGCATGGTTGGTAAAGACTCCATAATAATTTTTACAGGTATTACTTCGACTAAAACTAAATAAACTCTTACAATTTACTGAATCATTTTATACTGCATATTATACTACTAATGGTCTCTTATAAGCTACTGCATCATTTGTATTGTATATATATATGCTACCAAATAAAAATATTTGTTGTATGTATGTTTCACATTGTTACCAAAATGCATCAAAAAAATGCTACAGATCAGGACAATGCGATGGCCAAAGCAATACCTGCAGTGTTTAAACAAACATGCCATAGAAACTGTAGATGGCATATGATCAGGAAGCATGAAGATGCATTAAACAAGCTATATAAGCAACGCCCAGGGTTGTGTGAAAGGCTCACATCTGTTATCAACCACCCACTCACTCCACATAAGTTTGAGAATGCATGATGCACTATGGTTGAGGATTTCTCTCTGCAAGAATCAATAACATTTCAGAACCTTTACGAAAGCAGACATATGTGGGTTGCAACATATTTCAAAGAAATATACTGTGGCCCAGTGACCTCAACACAAAGGAGTGAAAGCGTTAACTCAACTGTTAAAAGCAGGTACGTAGACAATTCTACATCAATACATGAATTTGCGAAGAAATTCCTTGAGATATTGGAGCACACAAAGGAGAATGAGGCGCAGGAGGCCTTCAACTCTCAGGTTGGGAAAAATCTAGTGTCCGATTTCCTACTGCACGATGGAATTAAAAATATTATTAAATGTTGTTACTGAAGAAGATAGTTTTACTGAGTCCTGATACTAAAAAAACTACTGTTGGGAATCTTGCAAACTACTGAATTAAAAAACACTACTATTACATTTAAAGTTCTATTGCTATGAGAAAGTATTTTTTGCAATTGAAATACTTTTGCAAGATTGTGACTAAAACTTATACCAATGAACTCTTGTATTCTACTGAATAAGTCCCTGATGGAATTGTACTACTGATGAACTCTTGAATTCTACTGATTAAGTCCATGCTGAAATCGTACTACTTAATAAATTTTGTATAGAAATTATACTATTGATTGTTGCTACTAAAATAACTACTGTTGATATCTTATAAACTACTAAATTAATATGTAAAAAAAACATGGCATTGTGTGATAATACTTAGGTGGTTGGTGTTTGTAGACACCCAATGTGTTGGATACACATTATGGCTACGAGGAACAACTGAGCAGGGTATACTCAAGAAATGTCTATAAAAAGTTTAGGCAAAAAAGGCGCACCAGTACCTCTTTCCGTTTGCGAGCCGACCAAAACAAAGCTGGATATTTTTTCATTGAGCATAGAAACAAAACAACTGACTTTCCATGGGTTCAACATGAATATTAGGTGAAAGCTATCGCTGACACGGAGAACCCTGAAAACTCTATTTTCAACTGTGAGTGCATGTGTTGGGAGCACACAGGTACGCCTCGCGCCATACCCTTCCATTGATAACGCTGCTACAAACAATAAATTGTTGTCATATTCCAATTATATGCGTTAAAATATGATAAAATGGAATAATCACAACATTTATTATGTGCAGGTATCTTCTGTCCACATGTGATTTGTGCATTGACCCATCTTTTTGTTGAGCACATACCATCAAAATACATACTAAAGCGTTATTCGAGAAACCGGAAAGTGAGCACTTGCTTTGACAGACATGACAACCAATTTGTTGGACCGGATGGTGCAACAAAAGCCTATAGGTCGTAAGTCATACTAAAGGATCTTTTTGCACTAGCAAATTCGGCAATCATGTCTGCGCAGGTACAATAAAATTTGCTATTTCATGCTTGTATATAGTTTTACTGGATCAGTTTCAAAGTGATGATTGACTATTTTATTGCTGTTAAAAAATGCATTAATATGTTGATGTAAAAACTTCATACTTGAGTTGATGGCTGTGCTATTGAAGTCGTTTTACTACTAGCATAAATCCATTTTTTGAAAAACTACTAGTAGTTATACAATAGATGTTATTTGCACTGCATAATTATTACTTGAATACTATTTTATTGATGTTACCCCATTTTACTACTGATGCGATGGATCTATTGAATTAACAACTCTTCGACATTGAATTTACCTGTATTAGGCTATGGACACAACAATATCTCTGATCAAAGATGCGCGTGTCGTGGTAGATGTGATACCCCACGACATGGGTCCAATGGCTGATGCGAATGTTGCATCCCAATATAATATAGAAGAACATATTGACATTTCTGCTTCAGCTCCACCTTTGTCAACAACAAAAGGTTCTCGTAAGAGATGGAATTGTATGGATGGTGTTCCAGAACCTCATATGAGGTATGAAAAGAAAAAATATTTAAAAGATGTAGTACATGTGGAAAGAGAGAATGGCACAACTCACGAACATGTGGGAAAGAGCGAGTAGAAGGTCCAAAAGACCATGTGGTAGACCAAAAGGCAGTGGAGCAAAATGGGTGCAAGCAATAATGGGTGATGACACCATATCAAATGCACAACATACGACTGAACAGTAAAATTCTATAAACTACTAAGTTCTTATAGTATACACCAAGTATATATATAAGCACATACTGACAACCTTAATTCTTTTGCAGAACAAAAAGCAGCAGTCGGGTCACAAAAACCACACCGCGAGGCAGTCAAGCTGTAGGTGATATGACCGATGAGTGCTCGTTAAGTGATGAAGATGCTGATGACTTTATATCTGGAGATGATGACTAATATATACAGATTGTTGATTTTTACTTTGTTATGGTTAACAATACAACTTACCTAGCTGTAATAAAAATCAAATCTAGTGAAGAATTATGCTACCAGTAAAACATAGTAATCCGTAACAATTCTTGCTACTAAATATTACATCTAATAATTATGTTACCGGGAAAATATATCACATTATTGTACTGAATGTTGTATCTATTTCTTCCTGCTGCTGAATTCTACTAACTAGATACTGTTAACTACTGAACAAGTCATGAAAAGACACCAATAAAATACTGAAAACTATTGGGCATAAAATGACTGACCTCAATCAGAATATACCTTTTCTACGTTTCCATATTTCGAGCTGGTGATTGTATTCTTTATCGTCAGTATATCCAATTTCTTTCCCATGTATAATAGTATAAAAACAATAGCTGGCGAATAACTACTAAAAACAATACATCGTCTAAAAATACTGAACACAACCAAACAATAAATATGAACTCAGACATAATATACCATATTTGTGTGTTTATGGATTGGTGATTTCTTATTATTTGTCGTCAGCAACAAACTACCGAATACAAGAGCATCTTGCGCAACAAAAATACTGAATCTAAATACTGAGAATGAACTACTGCACTGGTGCAACAAAATACTTAATATGAATAGAAACAAAGATACTGAAAAACTACTGAATATGAAAGCTAAACACAACATTTTCCACATTTGCGTGTTTCCAAGCTATTGATTTTGTATTCTTTGTCATCAGGATATTCGTTTCATTCCCTCATACATGAAAATAAAGTACTTAACAACAAGCTACTGAAGCAGAATCATGTTGTTCAATATTTACTGAGATAAAAAAAGACGTACTGAAAAGTACTGATTATGAATATATTGAGAAAATATCAATAAAAATACTGAAAACAAATAAACAGAAAAGCTGAATTCATAAAAAATACTGATTATTGATATACTGATAATACATCAATAAGTATACTGAAACTACTAAGAATGAAAGCTGAACCCTGATATGATATACCTTTTCCACATTTACGTTTTTCTGAGCTGGTGATTCTGTATTCTTTGTCGTGACGATATTGATTTCACTCCCATATACATAAAAAACAATTTCTGATCAACAAAACTACTAAAAAACATACGCATGTTGTTCAACATCTACCGATAAATAAAAAAATTAATGCATAAAAAAAGTATTGAGCAACAAACTACTGAAAACATAAAGCATGTTGTTCAACATCTACTGAGCAACAAAGGAGTAGTATATATAAATACTGAGTATGAATGTACTGATAATATATCAATAAAAATACTGAGAACTATTAAACATTAAAGGTGAACTCACATAAAATAATGAATATGAATATACTGAGAATACATCAATAAACATTATGGAACTATTGAATATGAACCTGAAACCAAGACAAAATATACCTATTCCATAAATGCATGTTTCTGGGCTGGTGATTTTGTAATCTTTGTCGTTTGAATATTCAAATAATCCCCTCTGCATAAAAAACAAATATTGAGCAACAATACACTGAGAAAGACATCAAATAAAAACACTGAAAAATACTGAACATGAAAAATAAACTTAGAAAAATACTGAATATGAATATACTTAACATACATAAAAAAATAAAACTACTGAAAATGAAAGATGGCCTTAGACAGGATATACATTTTCCACGTTTGTGTATTTCCGAAGTGGTAATTTTTTATTCTTTATGTCATCTTTCCTATTTCTTTCCCCATGCATAGAAAACAAGAACTGAGTAAAATGCTACTAACTAAAAACACATATTGAGCAACATTAGTTAGATAAAAAAACAAGCGCTGGGAAATGAAAAGTATAAATATATTGAGAAAACCTCAATAAAAATACTTAAACTACTGAACATGAAAAATACACAACTGTTACGAACATACAAACTACATAAATTTGCGCAAAAAAAATTCTCCATACACCTAAAACATCAGTGCTACATGACTGTGATCTACTTCAAATTGGTCACAACACCAACATCCTAATCATCACTCCATATCTATTATTGTACTAAATACTGCATCTATTCAACCTGCTTGTGAATTCTACTGAATATCTACTAATGAGCTACTGGACAACTCTATTACAAACTAATCTTCAGAATTATGATACTGTATGAATATACAGACAGTATTAAACATATTACTACTTAGCATATACGTACTGATATAACAACATATATAGTTGCTTATACTCGATATTCATCATCACACTGGAACAAATTCGAAAAGGTAACACATATTACATAGCGAACATAACATCACGGTATCTGCTAGGAACGTACGAAATACATCAGTTTGCGCATGAAAAAAGTCATTACAACCCATACACCTAAAAATCAGTGCTACGCATCTGTGGCCTACTCCAAATTGGTTCTACCAATATCTTCCTGGTCATCACGTGAAGCAACATCATCTTTCTCAACATCACAAGAAGCAACTCCATCTTTCATGGCATCAGACGAGCTGATGATTTGTTGTGTACCTTTACACAAAAAACCATCTCAGTATGTTAAAAATGAAAAATAAGATGCCAACAGACACCAAAAACATACTAAAATGCTTGAAAACTTTAATAATTATCTGAATAGGAAACATACAGGACAAAAATGAAAAGAACATATTACATGCACCTAAAAAACTGTACTATGTGACAGCTAGCCTTAGTAAAAAATATTGCCAACCAGCCAACCGCAATACACATATGTATATATCATGTGTGAAAAAATGAAAAAAAAATATGAACAACCATATAAAAATTCGCATAACATAGGGCCGATAAAGCAGCTATTCATGTATTTCTGGAAAAAAACGGATCCTTATGTTCCTTCTGTACGAAACAATTGCACAAAGCAAAAAAAGTCTTATTTTATTCTGTACCTTCAGTTACATTGTGCCCTGTTTTACCTGGTGCAAGAAGTTCAAACAATTCAAGAGATGGCCCCCTAGCTTCATTCATCTTGTGGAAAAACATATAATACATCAACTCAGCCCTGTATCGTGTGCCCCTCTCCTACACAGAAGGTCAAACACACAAATCTCAATATGTTTCAAAAGAAAAAAAAGAAAATAAAAAATGTGTATGGTAAAATTGCAGATTAACAAAACATGAAAAAAGAAGACTAACCGGAATTATCGGCACATCAAAGTTGCGATGCTCACCATCATAGTGTTCCAGAAATAGCATAACAAAAAACCCGCAGTCGTTTACGAGCACTTGCTTGGGTACATCTATGTACGGGAGACCCCAACTGCTGAAATCTGGGAACATGCCATTAGTAAATTGTTTGAAAGCATTGTTCAACCGATCCCGGACACGTACGCATACAGGTGCATGATAATTGTTTCTCTCTACTTCCGATGACCATGGGTATGAATCTAAAATGTCAATTTTATGATGGATCAAATTGACGCAATAAACTGTCCAATGACCACGACTGTGCACCGATAAAAATACCTGTAAATGTCATTGTAACACCTACTAGATGAGTACTACTGAATAACTTACTAAATAATATAAAGAACAACTGAACAAATATAATAAAACTAATTACTATGCAAACTACTGAAAAGTGTTATATAAATACTGACTAGGGATGCATTCAGTAAATCATGCGCCTTCAAGCGTTCGTCCAGCAATGAGGGTACGGTGTTTTCATCGTATTGTGACTCTGATGTGTAATTCTCGAATAGGATGATTTGCTGCATAAAAAAATCCAGATCAAAAAATAAGTCAAACACATAAATTGCGTTGTTGCTGAAAAAAAATAAATGAAACATACTTACCGATATGAATGTTGACAATATAACCCTATATCTTGAACATCGTCTCCTAATCTCTTTATCATCATCAATAATGCATTTGCCGAATAGATTAATGAAACAACACTCGCACTCCTTCCCCTCCCGAAATGAGTTGATCAAGTCCTTCTTCGAAGAGACTATCAATAAACTCGACAAAGTGCCCAACGAAAGGTTTTCACGATATTTAATTAGTGTCCTCCTGAATTAAAAAAATTACCAACTATCTATGTGACATAGTTATATTAAAAAATAATAAGAAAAAATCATCGAAAACAAGAGTAAAAAATACTGAATCTAAATACTGAGTATGAACTACTGCAACTGGTGCAATAAAAATACTGAATATGAGTATACTGAGAACACATCAACAGAAACTGTAACTACTGAATGTGAAAGCCGAACCTACTAAAGTAATGTACCACTAACAACTACACAGTAAGGAGAATAAAGTAATGAAACAAAAAGTTTACTAAGATCTCACATTTTAAAAGAGTCGTTGGTGAAAATCAGTGTCTTCAGTGCAACCACCAGAGTAGTATCCGGAGGTTGCCGCGGTCCATAAGGGGTCTTGAATGGCGATGGAATTTTCACTTGTACATCCAAACGAGATGAAACAAAAGTGGCGTCCACACCTAGGTCTTTAGGATACAGAAATAAATTTCTTAATTTTTTCTCAACTGATTTAACTTCCTTCATCATCCTAGCGTGTGTGATCTTTCTTTTATTTGCACGTGTAGCCTTCTTAGTATTGGACTTCAGTTTTCCTACCGATATAATTTTTTAGCCTTTTCCTGTACAAAAAATAGAATATAATGTTACATGAATTGTCTGAATGTGACATACAAAATAGTAACAATCCTCTCTTAGCTCTTACATATCACTTCAATATATATAGTGTCAACATATTGATTGAAAATAGTTAGCTCCACAACATTAAAAAGTACTGAAAATAGGTGTAATTTAAAGTCACTAAAATCAAAACCTGCTACTGAATAACCCATCTACTACATGATTACATAAAAAATACTAGACAATTACTACTGAAAGTTAAATTACCACAAGGATAATAATACCTTCTCTCCAGTGAGTGCAGCAGCTTCTTTAATATCATACTCCTTACGGAGAGATACCTGTGTAGGATCTTCATTGAGTTCACGTAGAATGTTGCCAACCTCGTTGCAATCTTCGTAATTGAAATCACCATCAAAAACACCGGAACGTTGTGCACACGTATCTGACTCTCGTATAACTTCATCTGTTGTATCAGCTGCTGGCAGTTCTACCTCATCATGTATAAAAGTGGTTGCTGCTGGTTGTGTTGGCTCATGTTGCACTGGCGTAGCTGTTGCTGGAGGTAATATCTCCTGCTGAGCTCTTGCATCCACTCCTGACTTTGTTGCCTCATGCTGAATAGCAGTATGTAATGTTGCGTGTGTTACCTCCTCTTGTACACTTTCAACTGTCACTGTCTGTTCTACCTCTTGTTTTACATGTGTATCTGCTGGTGCATGTGCCGCCTCCTGTTGCTCAAATGAAGATTGTCCTGCTGATAATTGCGGCGAGCATTCAACAACAATCTGGAAACAAAAAATATAAAACTGAGATGACTACTACTATATTGTTCAATAGTGATATGAATAAAAATGGAGTATATCTAGATGTAATAGATCAAATTCACAAGTTTATTAACTCACCTCTGGACCATCATCACCACCGTCTGTGTGTGCTAGGGACACCTCCCGTGGAGTCTGAGATTTCCATTTTACATCGAGAGAACTAGCACCAAGCGGTCTCTGTACAAAATAAAAAAATCACCACATGATATATTATGAAAAGTCACAAAAAAAGACCAGGACATGACTACTGAATGCAAAACTACTGACCTCAGCACGGCGTTTGCGGCGAGCATCTCGTGGTGATTCTGTATTCAGCGAAGAACCTACTAGATCACCAATTATATACTTGATCTCAGATACAATCTTTTGCTGTGCCTCCTCGATATCTTTATGTGCTTCATTCATTTTAATTATAGCAGCATCTACGTCCTTGTCATGCAATTCCAAAGCAGCTAAAAATTCTCTTTTTTGCTGTCCATCGGATAGATAATCACCTAGACCACGTAGCAAAGGTTGAAGATGAAGAAAACCATGTGGAATATGTCGATGCTCAATCATTTTGCTCACGGACTGTCCTTTAGTCTTGGATCTCTTTGTATTAGCATTAGCAGTAGGGGGGACTCTTGTGTTTAGCATGAGGTTTAAGTCCTTTGTCTTTAACAACAGGATGGTCCCTCTTAGCTTTAGCAGCAGGGGATCTTCAAAACACCAACTGCCTTCCCATAAAGAAACCCAGCTGAAGAGGTCCCAGATTCTAACACATGCCCCTGCCCTCCTGGCCCATCTCCACCTATGTTTGCATAACAACTGCCATTTCTCTCTCTCTCTCTCAACTACAATAAAAGCAACAAACAAAAAATAAACGTAAAATGCGCCATACACAAATCAAGTGGATATATGTTTACAACAAACACTGATATTGAATGCATATATAATGATGAAAAAATTTAGTAGACACTGCATCTATTTTTGCTGCACATTTCAGCATATATGATAAAAACACATATGTGTTGCATTGTTGTTGTTTAGCTGAAATAAAAAAGGTACACTACTATACATAAACTTCCTTTATGTAAAATGCAAATCTACCGGTAGTTTTCCATATGATAGATATCCGTCATGTGATTCACGGTCGGTTGATGTAATTTTTTCAATAATTGTGCCGGTAAAGAATCTTGCTCTTGGAATTGATACAAAATCAGCAATCATATCATCGCACTCCAAATTGTCTAGATAGTATATATGTTAGAAAAATATATATAATTTAAACAAATAGCTATAATGATACAGTAAAAACAGAAATCGTAAACAATGAAAAACCCCTACTGCACTGCACATGTCAGCAATATAAAAACTACTGAACACAAAACTGCCCAATAACAACTGAACAAAACATACCAGTCACAAAAAAATGACTTGTAAATTTGCAACATGTGTCGGTAATAAAGATAATAAGGCATGCAATGAACAAAAATGCTACATAGATCATTTAAACATACCATTATAAATGCAATGCATCCTTGTACAAGTGGAGTTGCTTTATCTCTGTTTTTCCTCCACCTGTCCACTTTGTCACGTATGTCATCCACGACAGCTTGACACCAATCAAATTCTTCTAGATGCATGATTTCTTTGCAGTACAGAAAATCTGGCCCATTGATATTAAGGACACTTGTTGGAAACATCAAAACATTGAAAACTGCCATCATGAAACACTGAAGCGTCCAAACATCGTTTGATCCAGATGATGCAAATGACTCTATAACCCATCTCGGGACATCATTTTTCTTTAACCCCGCAAAACTTTTCATGTTGTCATGCACCTTAGACCTATTGCAAAATAAATTTTTCATTCCCTTCTGTACACAAATACTTCTCAGTTCACTAAGTCCTTTTTTTGTCAGTCAGGGAATATGACGGAACCTTGACACCACCTATGGGAATCCCCAATACAGCATGAACAACAGCAGAATTAATGGGTAGAACCTTGCTACCCACCACGATGCTCAAAGGCTCATCACGTATATGGTTCATCATAAATAATGCGAGAGCCCTATCATCGATCCCATCCAACTTAAAATCAAGAATATATCCAAACCCAATGTTCCTCACACTCTCTTCTAACTCGTGGTGCAGACTATGACGCAAAGCAACGACCAATGAAGGTGTGCACCTTGTCGTCAGATAATTCATTTTCTTCCCCTATGCATAAAAAAATAAGTACATAACAACAAAACTGCTGGATACATAAACATGTTGTGCAAACATCTACTTCAAAAAAAGTAGTATTGAAAAATACTAACCATAAATATACTGAGAATACAACCATAAAAAAATACTGATACCTATTGAACATAAAAGCCGACCTCATATAAAATACTAAATATGAATATACTGATAAGACATTGGTAAAAATACTGAGAAGAACCAAAGATGAAAATGCAGAAAAGCTAAACTTATCCAGGATATACCTTTTCCACATTGACGTATTTTCTACCTAGTGATTTTGTCGTCTTTGACTTCAAACTATCCATTTTCTTCCCCTATGCATAACAAAACAATCACTAAGCAAAAAAACTACTGACTACATAAAACATATTGTGCATACATCTACTTGGAAAAAATTAGTACTTAAGAGATATATGGTATGAAAAATAATGATAAGGCATCAGTAAAATACTTATAACTACTACACATAAAAATTGGGCTCATACATAACTTAGTACGCAAAATACTGAGCAAACATCAATAAAACCTGATAACTACTGAACATGAAAGTTGCCCATACATAATATACCTTTTCCACAATTGTTTGTTCCACATCGGGTGATCTTGTATTCTTATCAAATATAACAGACTTGTTTTGGACATCCTGCTGTCCCGCGTCAACAAAATCATCATCTCCATGTGAATCGTTAACTTGTTGCAAAGAAGGACATTGTATTTTCGGAGGGTCTTAAATCTCGAAAATGGTACTTTCCTCACCGCCGTCCGTATCTTTGGATTTACTTTATCGCTCATGTTGTCAAATAGAACTTATCCTGCACAAGTAAAAAGATCATCAATTATTTAAAACAAAATAAAGCACCCTAATACCAATAAAATTACATCATATCATATACTAGAAAACGCTGACCAATTAAACATCATACAAAATTGGTTCCCATACATAAAAAACCCACTGACCGATGGAATACCAAAAAAAACCATAGTAATAATTGTTTCATTTTCCACGTGGCAAAAGAAACCAATTTTATCTAAAAACTACTGACTAACAATGTTACTCACCACATTAATAAGACAACTGACCATAAAAAACCAAAAACATACCAACCGCTAATGCTTCAGAAAAACAACAAAAAAAGATTACCCCTACTAGAAATCAATCCCTTTCACGATTGTACGGTAACATCAACATCAAAAAAAATCAAACCCTTTCGCAAACAGTAAAAAAATCATCAAGTCTTTAAAACAAAAAAACAGACCCAAAAAACCAATAAGATTGTGACAAATCATATAGTAAAAAAACACTAACAAAAAAACAACACTAGTTGGTCCCATGCTATAATAAATGCACTGATCGATACCATACCATAAAAAACCATATTAAAAGAATTGTTTTCCATTTCACTTTGCAAGAAACCATTCCTATCTAGAAACTACTGACCATATAGCATCAAAAACATACCAACATTAATGCTTCAGTGAAAATAAGTAAAAAAAGATTAACTCTAATAAAAAATCATCCCCCTTCGCGATTGTACCCCAAACTCAACGTCAAAAAACATATAAACCCTTCACAAAATAGAGTACACCGATTGTATACCATATATAATAAACATTAAACATACATTATGGCAACCACTAACACGAACAATAACAACATATTTAAACACCCCTTTCACCGGTGACAGACCGTGGAAGACAACATATAAGATTACCACGAAGGCATTCACGTGTCCAAACATCACCACTTATATTGTCACCATAACAACTGTATGTCATCACCGTTGTATATAATTATATCTATAATCTACTAACTAGTATGTTACTGAACCCAAATCCTATATAGAAACTATTGACCATATAACATCAAAAACATGTCGAACACTAATGCTTTAAGTTAAAACAAATAAAAATATTAATGCTAATAAAAATCATCCCCTTTCCCAATTGTACTCCACAACTCAACATCAAAACATATTAAACCCTTCACAAAAATATAGTACAAAAACTATATCATATATAAGAAACATTAAACCTAAAAATATGGCAGCTATTAACACAAAACATTACCAACATATTTAAAGCATCCCGCCCCACCAGTGGCTAACCGTGTAATACAAAAATAAACAATTATCACGAAGACGTTCACGTGTCCAGTCGTTGCCACTGATAATGTCACCATCGCAACCGTATGTCATCATCGTCACATGTAATTATATCCATACTCTACTAACTAGTATGTTACTGAACCCAACTCCTGAGTAGAAACTATTGACTATATAACACCAAAGCCATGTCGAACACTACTGCTCAGTGAAAAACAATAAAACAGGTTAACCCTAATAAAAAATCACCCCTACACGAAATGTACTCCAAATCAACATCAAAACGCTTATCAACACCTTCACACAAACATCACACAGAATATATATCATATAGAAGCAAAAATAAAACCTAGGTATGGCAAATGCTAACCCAAAATGTAGAACATCCAACTCACCAGTGGCCAACCGTTGAAGGAAATCAAGTATTATCAAACTTCGTCAACGCAGTGAGTCGCCGTCGCCATCGTCGTGGCAACCGTAGGTCGTCGTCGTCGTCGCAGACACGCGCGTGGTGGATCAAACATTCATATTCCTCAGAATGTTTGAGAATGCACCTCCCTTCGTCGTCGCTGAGGCCGTCGCTGTCGCTGTTGCAGCCGTCGCCTTCGCCTTCGGCGCCGACGCGCTCGCGAGTTACCCAGGCGGCGGTTGTCGGGAAGAGGGGCACCAGGATTGAGTGGGGGTATCGCCGACTCAACCGCGGAAGAGGGGAAAAATCAATCTGTCGCGGTTCGTCCTCGGGTTCGACGATGGGGCGCTAGTTAATGGGCTGACTCGGTCTGCACCGCTGGATGCTGCCAATTAATTGTCTCGCTCGGTCTGGGCCGCTGGAGGGCGCCAGTTAATGGGCTCGGTCGGTTGCGCCGCTGGAGGGCGCCAGTTAATTGGCTCAGTCGGTTGCGCCGCTGGATTGAAACCACATCCGGTTGGCTCGGTCGGTCAGCCGGATGTATAATAGCTATTATACACCCTAGGTGTATAATAGCATTTATATATGTATATATGTATATATATATATAGACGGCACCCTCACACACGTATATATAAAGAAGTATGGGTGGTATCCAATATCTGTGTCGGATGTTATAGCACGACATGCATGCACCCACACCCTGGCAGCTCGCAGACAAGATAGACGGTGTTGGCTCCGTGAAAAAAAAATCTTTGGGTGGTACTATTTTGTATTTCAAAACTTCAAAATATATTGTAAATATAGTAATTACGTTTCATGACTTTATAAATCCATTAAAAATCAATATTTAAGTTCATAAGTGATAAATATAGCATAAATAATTTAAATATGAAATATCACAATTTTTTCGTATTTGTTTCATCTTTTCAAAAGAAAGACGCAATCGCTGCAATCCTCTTCGTACCACAGTGGTCTCACTTAAATAAAAATAAGTCACAAACTACAGCAAATGTGCAAAAGCATCAAAAGATGTGTGAGAAAGTATCTACAAATGAATTTTCTGGAACATGTGAGCTCTTCTTGCTTTCTCTTGTTGTGAGTTTTGTAACTTTGCTGGCGTTGTTTTCCTCAGAAAAGAAAAAAATCAATTAGGAAATTGCTGACATCACTGTGAATCTACAGGAGCCGACCACCGGTGGCCGGAGCTTCTAAGAGCATCCGTAAGTATAGTGTACTTCCATTAGTACTAAGATAGAACAAGTACTAAAGGAGTAAAGTAATATTATTTAAGCCATGGAACTAGTATCCTTACAAATGACTTATGTCTTCACTTTGCCTGCTTAGCACCGCTTTTCCATTCATAATGAAACTAGTACTAAGGTAGAAAGATTCCCTTGTATACACCTATATAAACTTAACATTATAGATGCTCTGAGAGCGCCGGAGCTAGGACTAAGAACAACTCCAATAGGACTCGCTCCTATTTGAGCTCTCAAACTCATTTTTGAGTGTCTGTGAGAAAAATCAAAGTCCAACAGACTGTAACTCGGCTCTCAAAAATAGAAGGGCTCTCAAAATAAGTCACCAAACCCTCATCCCAAGGGGCTCACTATCACGGCTCTCATTTGCGCCACGTGGGCGCGCGCTTCCCGCTTATTTAAATTTAAATATTTGTATTTGCATTTAAATATTCAAATATTTAAATATGATAGATGATTATGTTCATATTATTTAGATGGTTATATTTCTATATTTAAATTTGAATATTTGTATTTGTATTTAAAAATTTGAATATTTAAATATCATAGATGATTATGTTCCTATTGTTTAATATGATAGATGATTTTTTTCATGTACTTAAATTTGAATATTTGTATTTGGATCTATATTTAAATTTGAATATTTGTATTTGAATTTAAAATTTTGAATATTTAAATATGATAGATGATTATGATCCTATTGTTTAATATGATAGATGATTATGTTCCTATATTTAAATTTAAATATTTGTATTCACATTTAAATTTGAATATTTCTATTTACATTTAAAAATTTGAATATTCAAATATGATAGATGATTATGTTCCATTGTTTATTACGATAGATGATTATGTTGCTATATTTAAATTTGAATATTTGTATTTGACTTTAAAAAATTGAATATTTAAATTTGAATATTCAAATATGATAGATGATTATGTTCTGTTATTTATAACGATAGATGATTATGTTGCTATATTTAAATGTGAATATTCAAATATGATAGATGATTATGTTCCTATTGTTTAATACGATATATGATTATGTTGCTATATTTAAATTTGAATATTTGTATTTGAATTTAAAATTTTGAATATTTAAATATGATATATGATTTTGTTCCTATTGTTTAATACGATAGATGATTATGTTCCTATATTTAAATTTGAATATTTGTATTTGCATTTAAAAATTTAAATATTTAAATATAGTCATTCGTTATTAAATAATAAATAATTTATTATGTATTATGATTTTATCAAATACATGTGTATAGTGTGTAAAGAAATAGTGGAAATTAAAAATAGAGGCTCTATTTTGAGAACCACTGTTGGAGTGGAACACAAAAAATCAGCCTCTCAAATCAAAAGAAAACTATCAAATAAAAAAAGCTACTGTTTGTTGGAGTTACTCTAGCAGAGTGGGCGGACACCAGCAAATGGCGGAGCCGTTAGGGCGTCGGAGGACGGGTGGAGCTTGGAGGGATATGGTCGGATGGTGGGGGAGCTGTGGAGGGAGCTAGCCATCGGCTACTGGGAGCGCAGATGCCACACTGTGGCACAAGGACGTGTGGGAGCGATACTCCTAGCTTTGGTGATGAAGCGGTGGACGCATGTGCGATGCGTGTCTCAGACCTCAAGCAGCCGAGCAATATTCTCAAAAGTAAATAATTAATGGGTTTTGAGCCAGATTCTAATATGTACGGTATAATGAGCTAAAATGCAAGGTAGTTTAGGACCCACGTGAGCTACACTGTACAGCTGCCACTGAAGATAGATTAAACTCTTAATTAACAACGAGAGAACATAGAAAATGATAGGAGAAAATAATTAAAACACAGATGGGAGATGAATGCTGGCATGGAGAAAGAGAAGAGAGATAAACCAATATATATATATATATATATATATATATATATATACAAATGCTATTCTACACCGACGTGGAATGGAGGGGTTGTGATTGGGTGGAGGGTGGACACGATTAGGATGATCGGTGTAGAATAGCATTTACACCCATAGTGTAGAATAACGTCTCCATATATATATATATAACTATGGCATCTGCGTGCAGCGCCGATCGGAAAACAGGGTGGAGTTAATCTGCTCAAACGTCCACCGTAATAAATGTTAATGTATGGTTAGACATGTCATGCCGTTTATAGCGTCTCAGTTTCGTAGTGTGTCCTCGGTGGAAATATTTACTATTTTGGCACTTTAAAAATATACACTTTGTTATAATAGCACTTCTGAGTATAGATGGCCAAATGGGCCGCCCAGCCCGACCCGGCCCGAGCACGGGGTGGCCCGATCAAATTTGTGCCCGGGCCGGCACGGCCCAACTGCACAATCGGGCCGTGCCGTGCCAGCCCACGGGTTGAGTACTCAGCCTAGGAACGGCCCAAATGCTCCTATATTCGTGTCGGGCGGCCCGAAAGCACGATGGCCCAGATTGATCGTGCCAGCCCACAATACACAGTGCAAAAATTGGTGTGAAAATTGCTCCCAGCGGGAGCATTGTACTGATAATAACCACTGAGCTACAATATATTTGTGATTTTATTTTGATTGGAGCCGTTGATATTTGGGCTGGCCTGGTAAGTGCACATGCTACTATAGTTTAGTACCACTTCGCTTGTTCAGAGGAGTGAGAGCCTAATGTTGGCTATAAAAAGAGGGGGTAGGCACTCGGTTGAGCATGGAAAAATTACAGTAGAAGATGATACACATCTTCAAACTATTTTAATCAACCGTTTAAATGTTTATAGATAATCTAGCTAAATGAGAGCTTATAAATTCTTATATCTGAATTAGACTTATTCTACTATTGGGCTGACATCGTGCCTAGTCTAAAAATCGGGCCGTGCCGTGCTAGCCCGTGGGCTTGCCCCTCGGCCCAAGCATGGCCCGGTGCTTCGTGCCGGGCTGTCCCGGCCCAATGAAAGATGGGCCATGTTGGGCTTGGGCCGGGCCAAAATCTTCGTGCCTCGTGCTGGCCCATATGGCCCGGCCCATATGGCCATCTATACTTCTGAGACTGACATATAAGATCGTCTAAATCAATAAAAGTGGGTCTAGATGTCAAAAACATGAAGTCATTTTTTAAGTGCTAAAATCGTTTGAATCAATATGAGTTTCAATACTCTTATATGATATGTTAGTTGTGTACATCTATTTTACATGTAGATACCGGATTTTAATTAGCTACGGGATGCTTTGATCTATGTCAAGAAATTCTAATACAAGACAATCATTAATTAAGTGTATAAGTATGTAAGAAACATCTGCAAGACATACCCTAATTTTTATTCCCTAAACCTAAATCAAATATAAGGATCATCCTAAACTTCGTCTTTTCCAAAAAATTAATTAATCTACAACAGTTTTTCTATAATCTCGATCCTTATTTTTTAAATCCTACAAATACGGTCTATAACATGTAATAATTTTATATAAAACTTTAATACATTCAAATATGTGTATCGTCCAACCTATAACAACGCGCAATGGAGAAAACAATATGCATGGAAGAGAAACAATATATTCAAATAGAAATAGGGACTTGCTAAACTAATCTTATATTTGAGAGAGATGAATGGAGATTTAGAGAATGGATTAGGAAAGAGACTTATTTAGGGAAACTCTTCGAACTTCATTTTTCACCAAAATACCTAAATTCAAATTTAAATAATAGGTAATCTCTCCAAGATGCTCTAACCACGTCTCACCTTCGTCTTCCCTAGCTAGTCCCATGCAGGCAGGCACCAGAACAGAACTTCTCGCCCCTTCTATCTCTTGATCTGACCGAAGCATCAAAATTGCAAAATTTCCTTCAAGGTTCAATCTATTCATCTAGCACAACCGTATGATTTACTATCCTCAAGGTAACGTGGTATTCATCATGTATAAAGGAAATTACGTATATATCACCGTAAGTTTACTGGTTCTCGTATATATCACTGATTTTTTTAAAAAAAATTTCTGTATCCATATAAAATTTGTTAGTTTTTTTTTCAAAACATCAAAACTACCCTAAACTATAAAATTTGATCTGCTAATGATTTATTTTACCAATTACTGTAAAGATTAGTCTTGTGTTCTGCAAAGAATTAACAACAAATGTATAACTATTTATACCAGGGCATTTGGTAGAGCTCTAATTATTGTTTGATTCTAAAAAGCTAACACGAAGTTATTTAGTTACAATGGTTATGGATGTAAAGCGATTCTATAAAAACTTAAGAATAGAAAATGGCGATTCTAAATATTAATTAATAGTGAATATAATAAACCTATGTGGACTATTTTATTTTATATGGATGTAAACACTGTTGCTTGTTGCTGAGTGATTCTCTCCTCCACGTCAGCCGTTTAGGGTATGCTATAGTCTATTTGTTTCTTACTTACGGTTAAAAAATAAATCAATTTAGACGTGATTTCAGATACAAAGAATAATTAATTAATGTTGATTTTTTATATTTGTTCTTTGTAAATATAATGCTAGAGTAAATATAGCATAAGAAATAAATAAAAAACTATTATATCAAGGGTATAGTTATCTAAAATGTATAATAAAATATATAACGAGTTGTTTTAAATAAGTCTTGACACAACCCTGAAATAACTTTCGAAATTATCCGATTCACATTTTTCTGATGGTTTTCTAGTACTAGTGCAGTAGTGCTAGTGCATTTGTTAGTTTTGTATATAAAATAAATTACATTGATTTTATTTCATTGTATTTTATGACACATAAACAGAAATATTTTATTGAAACATGTGAATTGAGTGATATAACATTAATTTTATTTTTAGTAGTAGATTTTTTCAGTAAAATAGTTATTCTACAGTGTGTGGTATAAGATAGCATATATATATATATATATGTGTGTGTTTATATACATTTTTAGAGCATCATATCGAGTCAGGATACATGTGAAAGTGGAGTTCGATCGCGTCGGTGTATGCCGCTTTCTAAGATGTTTAATTAGTAATCTTAAAGCAATCCAATGGGCATTATTATGTTAAAAGAATCTCGATAGAAACCAAGAGTCCAAAGTGTACTTGTTAAACAGCAACTAACCTGAATACTCCGCCCGATGGATTGTCTGTTGGTAATGCATGCCCACTGGGATCCAAGATAGTAACTAATCCCCAACACTCCAACCATATTTTGAATTTTTCGTTGTATGGTATCTACCAAAGTGCTTATTTGATATGTGTTGGCGTAAAAGTTACACCAACAGGTTCTTAGTAGTTAAGAACAAACAAACAAGAGGTTTGTGTTTTTAGGACAAACTTGAGCCTCCGTAAAGGATAACAACTCAAGAGGTCCGAATGTATGTGTTTGAACCACTGGTTCTGGATCCTTCTTACAAGGTACAATGGGGGGTATTTATAGGGAAAAAGGCTTAAGGAATAGACCTATTTACCCCTATATTACAAATGACCTCCAGTATTATAAACAAGGTTATACACGGTAAAGTGCTGTAGGGTAGATGGATAAGCAGGGCATCCAATCAGTCACGTCTTCCTGCTTCGAAGCCTCCTCCTTCCATTCGGAGGGTCCTTCGAGACTTCGCATCGTGACACCCTCCGACCGCGCTGACGTATGCTTCGAGCATTAGTCAGCCATCTTCGGGATCTTCTTGGAGCCCTCGGAGGGTTAACCTTTAAGTCCTGGAAATGAAGTAATTTCCCCCAACAGTAGCCCCTCGAATACGCCTTTCTGTAGATAACCTATTTTTTAGAAAGAAGGCAGTATACGAAAGGAACATTTTTAGTTTCGGAGGCTTAAAGGGAATGCGAAGATGTTATGATTTAGCCCAGAATATTAGGCCCAATATTTTAAAACATTCGTCTCCGAGTTTTGGCATAGTGGGAAAACTCCCTGGGAATAGCATGGTTTCGGAGCATGAGTGTTACGAAAGCGGTTACGGAGTGTGAACGTCGTGCAAGCGGTTACGAAGTGTCTTTCGTCGTGGCGACGGTTACGGAGTGTGAGCGTCGTGGGGTACCGTCAATATGACCGTTACGGCGCAAATAGCCGTTACCCTCTGTAAAAAAGAAGTAACGGTCGATTTCTTCAGCGGTTGCACGCCGTTCCAATTACCAGCCCCACCTGTCGGCGACGGAAGCCGAACCTGCAGTGTGAAACTTCTCGAAGAGCAGTATAGGTTGTGCGGTTATAAAAGGGGGAAATAGGGATTACTGGAAGTTTTTACCGCATTCACCGTTCCTGCAATTCACCTTTCCCTTCAACCTTCCGCACCTTCGAGCATTTGAGCGCAATGGCGAGAACCAGCCACACAACTCCATTGGCGGCCAACACTCTGGCGCAGCGGCAGGCGTGGGCCGCATCAGCAGCCACGGCAATGGCGGGGGGTCCGGGCGGTGCTTGGCCCAAGAACCCTCGAGCGCTCCGCCCACCCTCCAAGAAGAAGATGGCCCAAATCTTTGTCATCGGCCAGTCTATGAGCACCGCGGAGTCCATTGAAGAGGCGGTAGACGGGAAGCTAGGAGCCGGAATGAGGACTCGAGTTCCCGGGACAGAGTCGACTCCACGGCCTCGGAGCGGAGAAGTGGTGGTCTTCGAGGCGTTCTTCGAAGCGGGTCTGGGGCTACCAGCCGTGGATTTTCTGGCAGAGGTACTGGACTTGTTCCACATAACCCTGCCTCAATTGTCCCCCAACGCAATCGTTCGCCTGGCTGTCTTCGAGTGGGCTCTTCGAGCGGAGGGGTGTGAAGGGCGCTCCGAGATCTTCGCAGCGACCCACGAGGCCATCTGCCAGCCGAAGCCTCAAGATGGGCCTGGAGACTCGAAGGTGACAGTGGCCTTCGGCAGTGTTAATTTCCAGCTACGGCGGGAGCACGCTCTTCATTTCCCTGCGAAGGCCATAAACGATCGATGGTATACAAATTGGATACTTCGGTGGTTTTACGCCGAAGTAGGAGAAGACTCCCCCCTTTCGGGCCCTCTTCAAGAAATCTGGTTCCGGAAGGAAGCGGACATCTCCCCGAACCCTAGCCTGCTCACGACGAGGCTAGGGTTGCTGGCTTCAGTGGCTCGTCGCATGAGTATGCGCGACCTGGCCGAAGAGTTCGTCGGCCTTCGGATCTCACCCCTCGGAGCCAGTTGGCCAATCTCCATCCCGCAAGCCTCGGAGGGGGACCTCCGAAACATAGGTACGTCTTTCTCCCGCGGCATCATTTTATATGAACACATTAATTATACTTATGCTTCTTATACCTTTTTCTTTTCAGCGGCGCCTCTGGCCTTAGCTCCGGACGACATAGTCCGGGCTACCGAACGAATTCTCGGAGCCCCTTCGGTGGCCGAGAGGCAGAGGAGGCTGGAGCTGGTGGGGAGTTGGGAGCGCTCGAACAGGGTGTGGAGAGCCCTCGGCATGGAGCCTCCGCAGCTTCCCGACTTCGCCCCAGCTGGAGCGGCGGCTCGCAAGAGGAAAGCAGCGGCCGAGCCCTCTAAAAAAGCTGGCAAGCAACCTCTTCAGAAGAAGGCGGCGAAGCAGCCTCCGCACTTGACGCCCGCTTCATCTTCTTCGTCGCCGGATGAGCGGAGCCCGACTCCCGAAGAGGCAGAAGACTCCGGAGGTGCTACAGCGAAGGCCTTCGAAGACTATCTTTTGATTGACGAAGATATGGGGGAGGTCCCCCCAAACCTCTCCGACAGGGAGGGTGTTAGTGCAACTCCGTTGGCTCCTCCTGCACCCGTCAACGTGCAAGTGGAGTCATACTCTACCTCCGACTTGCCTGCGCCCGAAGGGGTTCCCGCGGAGGTCGTGGCCACGACGGACGAAACCGAGGGTAGGACTTCGGGGGATGATTTTGACAATATCCTCCGGATGTACGAAGTCCTGGAGGATCCGGCGATCCTTCCTCCAGCGGCTGCTGGAGGTATTTTCCCGGAGCTCTTTCTTTTTTCGTCGGCATTCGCTTGCTATCTGTAGAATATGTTAATTAATCTTGGTATTTGAAATAGGTACCTCTTCGGGTACCGAAGCCTTGGTGGCGCCCGACGTCCCCGCTTCTTCGGAGACGGTCACCCGAGCGGACCCTCCGGCTCCCCTGGGGGCTCCGAGCCCGGTGGTGGAGAACGTATCCTTCGGAGCGGACGATGTGCTCCCTGGGACGGAGTTGGCTCCGGCCGTGGCGACCTCGACTACTGACGGCGCCTCCGACAACGTGGTTCCGGCCGGAGATGTGGCGGCTGAGGATCGGAATGTTCTTGCCTCTCCCCCTTTCGTGCCGGGGAGGGGTAAGAGTATTTCCAGCCTGGGCCTTCGGGTTGACCAAGCAGCGCCCTCCGTTGGCAACTCAGAGGACGAGACTGCAGAGGACGACGCCCGGGCCTTGTCTTGGCTCCCTCTTCTGGCTCCTTTCTTGGAGCATCGGAGCGGCCTTCGAAGGCTCCTGGAGCCCCTGGCTGAGAAAAGCCAGGACATTGCCAATTCGGAGTTGATCTCCGCTTTGAGCGAAGTTAGGGCTTCGAGCCTCAACACGGCCCTCGAAAGGGCTGCCCTTCAGGTATGAAAAAGACACCACAGTTGTTGTATTTTAATGGTCAAAACTTCTTTAGCACTTACCTTGTTTTCCTTGCAGCAATTCGCCCTTGCTAAAGCGGCAGCGACTTCCAGCGAGGTCGAAATTAACCGACTTAACCGGAAGGTTACAGCCCTTCAAACAGCTCTCGATGACTCCACCGGGAGGTCTCTCAGGCTGAATGAAGAACTTTTGGAAGAACGGAAGGCTAAGGCAGCGTCTGACGAAGCCCTTGAAGCCCTCCGCTCTCATGCCGAAGAAGCCGAGGCTGAACGAGTGGTCCTCCGTGCGGAGGTCGAAAAGCTTCGCCAGGATGCGGCTGCTTCGAACGGCCGTCTGGTGGAACTTCAAGGGGCTCTCAGCCAGGTAATGGCTCAGAAGAGTTCCTTGATGCTTTGGGTGGCCGCGTTGGATGCAACTGTTGCAAGCTTGGAAGTAGCAGAGAGAAAGAATTCCAGTACTGCTGACCGTACCTTGGAAGCTCTTCAGGGTACGTTAGAGTACTTTGGCACCATGTGCCCTTCGACCTCTGCTGCAACCTCCGAGCCGCTCGACCGGAAGCTGACGAGGATCTAGGTAGCTTCGTCGCTGATGAAGAATTCCAGAGTCCGGTACGGAGAGATCTCCGGACAGTGTGCCGGCATCGGGGTTCTTCGCCACCTCGAATCTCTTCAGATTCCCTTCGATTCGGTTAGTGGTTCGTCTCCTGGAGGCTTCGCGGATGATGACCTGCTGCGGCCGTCTTCGGAGGTGGCTTCGGCTTGGGAAGCTTTCCGATCAGTATGGAAGGCAGACCATAAGGTTGCTGCTAAGGCTTGGATCGACGAGGCCCGCCGACAAAAGCAAGCTCAAGCGAAGCCACCACTCCCGACTTCGCCAGCGCCTTCGGTCCCAGCTCCGCCAACCGACCCGCAGGTCTAGCCGCTTAGGGTTGTTGTGTACCTGTGGTCTTGTAAACTTTGTTTAATTAATGAGAAAGTTATAAACAGTACTTGTCTTGGGTGCTCTGCTCTTTTTAGGTTCTGTCATGCCCTTCGAGCCCTGACTTCGTACTTTTGGAACCTACTGCCGAGCTTCGAAAGGAGTGGGCAGTTCTTGAGAGTTTGAGACCTTATCGCCGCTCCCGCTTTTCTGTTCCTCGCGGAGTCGGGGGGGAAGTTAACCTTGAAGTACGAAGGGACGTTCTGTCTTATATTAAAGAGGAAGAAAAGGAAGAGGGTCTTCGTCCTCCGAGCCCGTCGACTGGTCTGACTCGGAGTATCAAGCCGAAAGCCTTGCCGAGGCTGGCTCCGAAAGGCTTTTGACGTGGGCCGAACTTCAGGAGGAGCAGAAGAAACTGCGAGCCTCGAGGAAAAAGGAGAAGTTCCCGGCCA